>WTSP01013447.1:0-27809 GCA_025331215.1 Actenoides lindsayi | reverse complement strand
CCATATAAAAAAGAACACGTAGGGGGGGAATTTTTTTTTTGCTCTTAAAAAAAAATTAAATTTTTTTTATATTTTTTTTTTTTTTTTTTTTTTTTTTTTTTTTTTTTTTTTTTTTTTTTTTTGTGGCTGAAATGTATTCTTAAATGCACCTTATGCAGTTGGTCATTTGGTGCCATCACTTTGATCCACGCTATCTTTCCATTATAGGCATATTAATTAAATTTTGTTTATCCGTCTCATTTTCAAATAAACAAAAAACATTCTTGAAAATTAGTGCTGTTGGCATAGTTTGAGCTAAACAAGAAAGATACTTTTTAATTAGGAAATTCTGAATTTTCCTGTGAAAATCTGCTCATATTTTTTTATAATGTCAAAAGAAGGAAGTTTAGTTTTCTCATGTTGCAACTGATGACATGAAAAATAGCAGTCTATTTAGAGCAAAATAAATGTTGATTTCTGGGTGTGTTTTACAATGATGTCAGAAATCACCATAGTAACTTGCATAATCAATGTTTAGATTTCATTGTGATGAGGTTCTTTCTGTAATTATAAAAACTAGTTATTATGAACTTAACAGCACCAGTGAACTTTTTATACCCATGCTCACAGAAATAGGATATGAAGAAGCTTTTTTAGTAACAGAGAACATTAGGTAGAGTGGCTATTCTAGATGTTTTAGAAACCTAGTCATTAGTATCCATATACCCCATTCAGAAGTTCATCAGACAAATCACCAAAACAAATTAAATTATTGCTGCTCCCCTGAAGAAGTTTATAAAGCAAAGTCTGAATTTGCTTCGTGTAAATTTATCCTTTTGATTTAGGACCTATGAGGCTGTTGTGTCTCCCCATAATCAGTGGGGACTCAGGTCTCAGTCCTTCTCTGGAGGGTCATTGTAGCCTAAGGACACTTTTCTCCTAAATTTAATGCCTCAAATCTCTAAAGTTTGGTAGGATTAATCTGGACCTTGGATACTGCAGTTGGGATTGTCAGTATTGTGGCAGCCCTGTACAGGATATCAGGGTCTCAGCTTTACCCTATGTGATGTCAGTGGAGCTCCATATGGTTATAACAGTTTGCCCACAGGCTGCCTATTTAAAACTGGGGCCTGAATGTTATCCTATCTCAAATCAGTGGGGCTCTGTGTTGGTTCATTAGCTCACAATGTGCTGCCAATTTGAGGATTGGGGTTTTAATTAGAACTTATTTACAAGCTAAATTGCTGCTGGAACTATTATTATTGTTATTTTTTGTACTGGTTGGGGGACTTTAGAAAGAATTATGATAAAGAACATAGAAGGTCTAAAGAAAAGACTGTGATGAAAAAGGACAACTGGAGAGCAGAAAAGTTAATCTTTTCTTCTCCTATAACAGTCCTTCCCCTATAACCATTATGTCTTTTTTATCTACATCATCATTTGTGTTATGCAAGAAAGTCCATAAAAAAATAATACCAGAACATCTACAAACAATAAAAGCAGATATTGCAATTCATGATATGGCAGCGGTTTTTCCTTATACTAACTCAGACACCAACTCAGTTTAATTTTTCTTGATTAAAGAGGTTCAGTATCTCACATTTAAGTAGTCTACCAGCATCAGATGTATTCAAGTCACTCATTAATTTCCATTGAGGACCTTCCATGTACTTAACCATGTATCATCCATCAAGTGCCGTCAGCTTGAGCTCTTGTGCTGATTCATGTTACTGATATTAGATGGAGTGAAGATGCCACAAGTGTGCATTGGACACATCAAGGAAGAGAATTGTAGGAAGTAAATATTTCCACTCTGATGCTCAAAATAAAGGTGAGTTGAGTGGATTTGATAATCTGGTAATAACAACCTGTTGTGTGAAGCAAAAGGCTATTCAGTATTCTGACTTAAGCAGAAACTATGGGAGCTGTAATGAAGTAAAGAGGTACAAACCCCTGATTTTTTTGTTCTCTGTTTTACTTTGTTACCCTTAAGCAAGTAGGAATGCAACACTGTTATTTATCATGTTTGTTTGCCTTCTTATCATATGACTTATATTTTTCATTTCAACAATATGATTTCAAGAGAGATAAAGAGACTTCTACTCCCCTCCTCCCTAGGCCATAGATGACCTAAGGGGCAAAATTCTTATTAGAAAGAGAAGAAAAAGGCAATTTGTGATTAGATGTCCTCAGGATCAGAAAAGCTTGAAGTTTGACATTTGCATTTTTTACAAAAACTTCAACAAGTTTCACAAAAAGATTGTAGGCTTCAGATTTCTTGTGTTTCAGAGAAGAATTGTACCTAGCTTCTTTGGGTACAACTTACCCAGCAAGAAACATGTTCTAATCATGTCCTGTTTAAAAATGTAAACCAAATATTAGTTTAATATTAAAACCAGTTTATTTTATAATTAATAACTATAATAAATTGTTTTGAAAAGAAATAATAATGCTATTTAATTATTCAAACATCAAAAACAAACTGTAAGAACCAAAAATAACGTTGACATAAAGTATGAGCAGAAGAGCACCAAAAGACATGAAAAATAGATGTTCTGTTCTTTCCTTCATCTGTGCTTCTTTTAATTGTACACACTTTTTTTTAGTTAGGCCACTATTGTCTTTTGTGCTTAAGCTTTGTTCTAGCTTTGTGATTTACTAACCACATTAACATAACCTACCATGAGCTCTAATTAATACCACTGAACAGCTGCACTTCCCAAAGAACTGATTATCAGGTAGAGATAATGTGATCAAAAAAAAAAAGAGTAGGAAAATAAATCCTATTGTTGCTGTGCTTCTTGTTATTACACCTTTCTGGATAAATCATCATAAAAGAGGAAAGGACCTCTTTTAATCTCTTCTATATTGTAACAGTAGTGTCTAGGAGAAATTTCAAGAATCTGCCCCTGTATTTAGGTACTGTATTTATGATTTTGTAGAGCTAGTTAATAAGCTAGGCATCTTTCCCTTGAAAAATCACAAATAGGGACCAAATTAATTAAGTGTTCTGAGGCAACAAGCCAAGTGTGTTGCGTTCTGCTTAACTTAATAAAATGAAATGGATTAAAAGTGCTGGCAAATCTGCTAACATCATTTTCTCATATCTACCTACTCAAACACAGAACACTTGAGGATCTATTTCCAGACAAGTCTAGTGACTGAAGTTGGACATACAGATATTTTTTTTTTTAGGAACTTCATCCAACTTTATCCATATTCATGCTGGAGTCCTCTGTTTTGAAATTGAGCTCTGTGTGGTGTTTGGCAGTGATTGATGGTCGTATCACATTCTGTTAACTTAGTTGATTACTTTGATTATTGTATTGGACCCAATATATAACTGTTATTTTACAACTGTCACAATTCTTTCCAAGATGGTTACTTACAAACTTTCCTTTTGAAGTATGAAGCTGAAATTCTAATTATTATTTAAATGTGTTTTTTTCTTAAGACTTTTTTAATTTGAATTTTTTATAATGTACATGTTAAATGTTTTTCCAATTAACAACAAAGCAGCAATTATTCGTTTCTGTAGTTAACAGCTTTTTATGTCTATTTCTGACAACAGTGATACTGTATACATGCAGTAAGCAATTAATAAAACACTTAAAATACTTGCCAAGTGAAGATATTTTGCAGCAGATATTGCAGGTTAGCATACATAATACATACATGAAATATGTCTGCTGATTATGTAGCAACTGAGAAATAAACAAGCCCATGGGATTAGTCAGGGATGGGAGATCCTGCTGGAATTTGGACACAGAGCTGTGCTACACCACTGTCCCTTTGACTAGGCTATGCAGTGATAAAAATTTACTGTTTAATACACAACAGAGGCATAAAAACTTTATCTCTCAGAGAAGGTTAATCTGACTCATATGTATTTGCCCTCAGATGGTCACTGTAACTCCCCTTTCAGGGGGAGATCTAAATTTCCTTCCCTCCTTGATTAATCCATTTATGTTATTTCACCATGTGAAAAATACATCAATGAAGATGGAGGATATTTTTTAAAAAAATCTCTAATACAATCTTAGAACTTCCATTCTAGGGTTGTATTGTTGTAGACCTTCACTAAATTCAGTGGTCCTGAATATTCTTTCACTGACATTTGTTGAGTGTCACAGTCAGATCACAATCACAGCCTTAGTCTGAGACACTATAAATTTAACTAAAATGTGCCACTGTGACTGCCTAATCTCACTAGTTTGTCTTTTCTTCTAATGTGACATCCTGACAACCATTCTCCACAATAATGTGCAGTCTCTTGTCTAGTTTTTGCACTCCTCTCCAGAAAGCTGTTGGTGGAATAAAACTATTTAAAACGGTGGGAAAACAACAAGAATGCCTCAGAATGCTCTTCTATCCTTCTTAACTAACAGTGCTTCTTTTGTTATTACGTGTGGGTTTATGTCAAAAAAAAAAAAAAAAGACATTGGTTAGCCAAAGTTAAAAATTATTCCTCTGCTCCTTCTTCTGGACAGTAAGCATGCAAAATATGTATACCATTACCAGCACAATATCACGATATATGCAAAGCATTTTATGTTGCAGAGATAAGTATCCTACCTGAGACAGTCAAGAGAATAAACTGAGGGGGCAATTGAATAAATATGGGATCTTGGCAGGAGCAGATATGGGCTAGCTAGTGTAAGATGAAAGCTTTACACATGTCTATGTATACATGAAAAAACACTGTATGTAAAATAAATATGTATGTAATGTAAATCATTCATCAAACCATGAAAACCCATTCTTACACAGTAATAGTCACCAGCAATGCTACCAGTACAGCTCTGTCTCTTCTGCTTTTAAAAGGTAGGTGTAAGAAGCAAGTAATGATCAGTTGAAAAAAAAGTTTTTTGCATTTTCTCAGCCTCTAAAGTTAATAAGAACTACATGAACCCCAAGAACTTATCTTTAAAGCTTGTTTATGTGTTTGTTTTTTTTTCTTCTAGTGAGTCTTGACCAATGTATCCTGGATGCATATATTGTTTTGTGTACCTGACTGAATAAGTAAAAGCATAACTTTTGCATCATTAATCACTCTGCAATAAGATGATCACAAAAAAATTCTTAAATGTTATGTAAATGTTATATATTGTGAAATACAAGTAATAATACAGTAACAATATGTGCACCATGACTGTTAACACATTTGCATTGAATTAAAACATTATATATAGTATAAATTAGCCAAAATATAGGAAAAATTATGGCTATTGAGGATGTATGTTGGTCATATATAAATATTTCTTGCCTTACTTATGTGTCTTTGACTCCAAGCAATAGTAAGTACAGGAGAGGAGGGGAAACTAAACTTTCCAACAGTTTACTGTAGAATCATAGAATGGTTTGTTGTGGAAGGCACCTTTAAATATCATGTAGCCCTGTAATCATTTTTGTGGACCTCCCATGGACATGCTCTAAAGGATCCATGTTTTCCTTTTACTGGCCGCCCCAGAGCTGGCCGCAGTACTCCAAGAGGCTTCTTACCAGAGTAGAGGCTGAAAATCACTTCCCTTAATCTTCTGGCCATGATTCTTATTATGCAGCCCAGGATACAATTGACTTTCTGAGCTGCAAGAGAACATGGACAGCTCACAACCAATTATTTATGAACCAGTATCCCCAGGTACTTCACTGCAGGGCTTCTCTCAATTCATTCACCTCCCAGTCTCTCTTGATACATGTGATTGTCCAGATCCAGGTGCTGGATTTTGCAATTGGCCTTGTTGAACTTCATGAGGTTTGCATAGGCCCACCTCTCAAGCCTGTCAAGGTCCCCCTGGATGGCATCCCTTCCCTCTAGCATATTGTCTGAACCACTTGGTGCGATCTGCACACTTGCTGAGGGTGCATTCAATCCCATCTATGTCATTAACGAAGATTTTAAATAGTATGGACCCTTGAGGGACACCACTTATTACTGATTTCCACTTGGATATTGAGCTGTTGACTGACACATCCTGGTTAAATTGAAACTTATGTGCAACATACATTTCTTTAAGCCATTTTCTGTTGCTATTAATTTTAATTTTCCTTGGCATTGTCAGTCAAACAATTCATTTTATTTCACCTAAGGAAAGATTGAATTAACTAAATGTCTCAAAGGTACAGAAAAGAGTTGCTACTACTTCAAAGGTTTTTAACGATACAGAGGAAATGTCACAGAATTGCAAAGGATGACTGTTATTTGTGCTGTCATCCAGACCAGTGTTTAGAAACACCTGGGAACAATTGGTTAGTTTAGTCAATGCTTTCCCACGATATCTGTGGATGAGTGAGTCTACTTTGGTAGAAGAAATAATCATTTCAGCATATTAGGTTGTTTTTTTTTTAGTGTTAGACCAAATGCATTATTGTTCTATCACTATTCTGACATTCCTTTGCATAAATCCAGATGAAGCAATCTTTGATCTAACCTTGGGAACTGATGTTAAGTTATATTCAGGTAAATGTTTTCACCTTTCCTGTTTGTGTGTTTCAAAAAAGATGTCAAACAATCTATTAGAGGATATCTTTGAAGTGTACCATGTACTCACAGCAAGATCTTAAGAGAATGACATTTAATTTTACAGTAGTGTTTCTAGACTTAAATATGTGGATTACGTATAACATAAGGTCATTAATACCCTCTCTCCATGAAACCACAAGTCAACTAACCAACTCAAATTACATACTGTGCAAGTATGCTTAAAAACGATGGTCTTCACAGAGGAGGATGTTACCTTGTGGCCAAAAAGCTAAAAGTAAGTTTAAGCTTCTTTCCAATCTATTTGAATACAGGTTTCTCTTTGCTTCTGAGTATAGAGCATAAAATGGTTTTGTGTATTCCACTGTACAATATAGTGTTGAATAAGATTTGTTATCACTGTTAATGAACCTCAAACAAATTTTAGAACTCGTGGGATCTCTCAATACTCCCATGGATGTGAAATAGCTCACTCCATTTGTTTGGAAACATTTAGGTATTTCTGAAACAGTCATAGGTATTGATTAGAGGTAGGTGCTAGTCTCTTCTCACAAGTAACTAGTGATAGAACAAGAGGGAATGGCCTCAAGCTGCACCAGGGAAGGCTTAGAACGGACATTAGGAAAAATTTTTTTTCACTGAAAGGGTTGTCAGGCATTGGAACAGGCTGCCCAGAGAGGTGGTTGAGTCACCATCCCTGGATGCGTTTAAAAGCTGTATAAATGTGGTACTTGGGGATATGGATTAGTGGTGGACTTGGTAGAATAGGGTTAATGGTTGGACTCAATGATCTTAAAGGTCTTTTCCAACTTAGATGATTCCATGATCACACAGAATAAAAGAAACAGCCTTGTTTCAGCACCAGGTGAGAACATTCTCAGTACAGTCAATGTTAGAATACCAGTCAAGGGAGTAAATATTCAGATGACTCACATTTTCTGAAATTTAATATATTGAATTTTAAAAAGGAAATGATACTTAGTACTCCTGGTTGGCTAAGAAGTCAGTCACATGATCTTTGTCAGCTTTCTTTACTGTCATTTCAATGTGTCTCTTGCTTGGTGCAAAGAACATTGCACACACTACCCAACAACTCAGTAAAGTAGGTGAAAACTATAAAACTAAAAAAGCTAAAATAGATATTATATTCTAATGCTTAAAAAACATTTTTCAAGGGTGAAGATTTCTTACATTTATGTCCAAAATCTACACTTAAACAGTAAAACGACCATGGAAAGGAAAAACTAAAAAACTAAAACCACTTAAGTTTATTAAGTTATTAACTTCTCCTCCTTCTTGGAATTCTGTGAAATACTCAATCTGATAAATTTATAACAACAACAGTAGTAATAACAGTAACAAGAATTATGGAGTTTTAGAGAAAGTTTAGATTATTTTTCAGGCCATTTGGGTAAAGTTTATCCAAAGCATGTGAATTTAACACCTAACAGGATCCAGGAGCAGCAATAATATCTGTGAGAGGATTTGCGTGTGACTGTACAAAGAAGTCACTCTTTGGTTTTTTTGATCAATTAATGTTTAAACCATATAAAAGCCACTTTCATGATTTCTCACCAAAATACAGAAAGGGTAGTGGTAACAATAGGGAAACAATTTCATTATTTTCATCTCATTTTACCTAATCTCATTTCCATGTCTGGATTAAACTAACATTCAGAAAACAAGGAGGCATTTTCATCTTCTGTTTTTTTCAGCCAGAACTAGTGGTTAGGGAATCTCTCTAGGACATTTAAGACCCAAGTTGAAGTCCTTCCTTAGTTTCAATTCTTAACAGGTTTAAGAAATTTCAACAAATCACCAAAACCCAAAAAAACTAAACAAAACAAAACAAAAAACCACAACAAAAAAAGTCTCTCTCTCACACACACACACACAAAATACACACAAAAAAAACCCCACCAAAAAACCCAAACAAAACATACAAACAATTCCAAACCCAAAAAACCACTAGCTCTAAATGTTCTGTTTCAGGCATGAGAGAAGATGTTTTTCTTCCTCCTTTCATTGCGGTTGCAATTATATAACAATTATGATGATTATTATTAGTTTATTGACCAGTTGGGGGTTTATATTCCAATTTTATGACTAGGATGTTGATTTCAAAGGGATCTGGTCCTTTAAGGTTTATTTATTACTATAAAAATATGAAAAATAATTCTTTAGACACCAGTAACTAATCCTTAAAAATTACAGTTTACTAACAGCTATATGTGAAATAAGTTTTCCTCAGATAGTCAAGGGAATTCACTTCAGTCTTGAATTCTTACAATGTACTGCAAACTAGAGAATGGTGTTGGAAAGGGAGCCTGTCATTGCTGATTTTAGTTATTAATCTTGAGAAACTTTTCTAACAAAATTTGTTTAGCAGTTTTAACCTGGATTTGAAAGCATTTTCTGGTAGGACACCATTTCTACATATAAATTGAACAAATTAAAGGGAAAAAAAAAAAAAAAGGCTTCTGTAAGATTAAGAAAAGAAACACTGTTGTCTGGGAGACAGAGGAATTTCTACCAAATGTTTACAGGAGGAGTCACCTGAATAGGGCCACAGAGAGAACTAACCACACTTCCTAAATTCTAGTCACATTTCTTAAAGAACCTCTGAAAGGTGCTCAGAAACTGGCTTGAAAAAATATGTAGAACTGCCTACATTAAATCACTAAAACTGGGCAGTTAGAAAATCGTAGACACTTCCATCACTTTAAAGGGTACAAAGAGATGCTTTCACAGGGTTTTTCATTTCAGGTAATTCTTATTTAACAAGTTTTATTAATTTTTACTTAATTATTTTTAATTGAATTTCAGGAGAAAGGGATCAGAGTCTACTCCAAGATGACAAAAGAAAAGAAAAACTAGAGAGGAAGAAATAAGAAGGAAGAGGAAAGAGAGGTACTTGAAACCTGAGAGGAAAATGGAAAGTTAATGAGAACAGTTGAATGCTTTTGTTCTTTCATCTGGTATTTTCTCCTACTACCAGGTTTTGCAATGATCCTACTAATGACCTCCAGCTAAACGTCACATTTTTTGGTGTCTGGTAATTTTATAAGGATAAAATCAGTACCCCCCCCTTTCTAAAGTTTATGCACTCTTGAATTGTGTCAAGACAATGTAAGTTGCCTCTGTAGTTAATAATGATCAATTTGAAGAAAGTGATAAAAATATTGAGTAATTATGGAACTAATGTGACAGAAATTCCTTTTACAAACCTTGATACAGATCACAAACTGTGTAAAACAAACACAAACAAACAAACCAAAAAAAAAACAAACAAAAAAACCCAGCTGGTATTTGTAGTTAACATGTTAGCAGTGTACAAAGAAAATCTCTTGATATCTCTGTGAGGCTTGAAGCTTGAACTGCTTGTATCTTCCAGCAGGAGTAAGGAAGTGATTGTGCCACTGTTTTCAGCACTGGTGAGGCCACAGCTTGAGTATTGTATTCAGTTTTAGACACCACAGTATAAGAAAAATATTGAGGTGCTGGAACAGGTCCAGAGAAGGGCAATGAAGCTGGTGAAGGTTCTGGAGAACATGTCTTATGAGGAACATCTAAGGGAACAGGGATTGTTTAGTCTGGAGAAGGGGAGGCTCAGATGAGACCTTATTGCTCTCTACATTTATCTAAATGAGGTTGTATTGAGGTGGGTGTTGGTCTATTCTCCCAAGTAACTAGCGATAGGATGAGAGGGAATGGGATTAAGTTGAACCAGAGGAGGTTTAGATTAGACATTAGGGAAAATTTCTATAATAAAGAGTGGTGAGGCGGTGGAACAGACTGTCTAGGGAGGTGGTGGAGTCACCATCCATGGAGGTGTTCAAAAAATATGTAGAAGTGGCACTTCAGGACATGGTTTAGTAGTCATGATAATGTTAGTTAGACAGTTAGACTTGATGATCTTTGAGGTATTCTCCAACTTTAATGACTCTGTCATTCTGTGATTCAGAACCTTAGAAAAGTTTACTGTGCAAAATCTTATATAAAATACCCATATCTACATATAGATTTTAAATCTATCGATTAACTTGGACACAGCAAAAACATTTTTAGAAAAAAAAACAAAATCAAGAAAACACATCAGAATGTGCATTGCTGTCTGCAGCACTTGGTGTGTTCCAAAGATATTTTGTCAAACAAAATTACTTTCCCATATATCATTGGAAATATACTGTGCTATACTCAGAATATGTCCTGAAGCAAGCTGCACTTTATTCTGCTTTGGGAAACATTTAAACTCCCTCTTACATTGCACGAAAAGTCTCACAGAGATACCCCTGCCCCATATTAACTATAAAGAATCATCCCTCTTAAACAGTTCTATCATGTATAGATATCATTGAGGTTTCATCAAACTGAGTAGGCTTCTTGATTTTTACAGTCACAGGAAGAAAAGACTTGTGTGATTAATGTCTAGAACAGAACTTAAGTCACAATTAATTTACACTGAGCAGCTTGTCTACAGGAACAACAGCTGTTCCTTTAACTATCTACATTTTGGCAAGCAAGTGCGAACAGAACTGACTAATTTTTGCATTGCATTTCATTTGAGTTACAGCATGAATACTCAGAGTGAAGTCAGCCTTAATGAACAAATTTTGTGTTATTATACTCTATAGATAGATCTTTTGCTTGGATTTATGGATTCCTCTTTTCTCACTGAAGACCTTTCAATCTGCGAATAATAACTTGGGCCAAATAATCCTCCCAAAGTCATAAGAGTTTTCTCCTCATCTTCCATGGGAACACTTTCAAACTATTAAAGGCAAGTGGAGATTGTGACAGGAGTTTTGCTGGTGTTTTTTAAAATGAGAGTATTTGCTTCATGTTTGGCCAGATCTTGCTAAATGAGTTCAGTAATTAATTAACAAATAAAATACCAATAAGCTGAAGTTAGAATTCTTAGAAGCTATATGCCTGCAGATCTCTATCTGAGCCAATTACTGTATGCCCTCATCATAGGCCATAGAGATTCATAGAAATTTTCAGGTACAATGCACATAATCAGCAGTGAATATATGTGTATTGATATGAGCTGTGCCATAGTATTTCCATCCACTGACTAGAGTGAATACTGTACAGGGGCCTAGCATGACTAGCTCAGGTATAATTATTAAGTTAGGTGAGATGAATCCCATCCTGAATGTTATAGACATTCTTCATTAGAAAACTATGTCAAATTGAACATCATTGAATATGAAATGGATAAAGAAATTGACTGATTTCCATTCTACCTTCTGTCCAATTCTGTATAAATCTGGCAATCTTATACTAGATTCACTAAATGCAGTTGTATCATATACTTGTTTCCAGTATGTGGATAGAATGAACTGTAGACATATCAAAATCTAATGACAAAATCTCATCTAATAATTCTAGTCTTTGTTTACAGGTAACAAACACAAATACTTTCCTTTGAAGAATGATTCAACAGAACTATTTCAATGACTACAAAGGAAATGCAAAGTGACTGTCTTTTAGAAGTCCAATTTAGGAAAAATAAATCCCATGGTAGTTATTTTAATGGCATAAGAAATGTATTATTAGGTATTAACTGAGATGCATTATAACTCCATACTGAAGAATGGAGTTTTTTCAAGCTTGAATATGCATTTTCATACCATTGCTGAAAATCCATGGTGAACATTCTCTATTATCCACTCTCACTGAGGCTGGATCTCCCTTTGTTACAGACTACAGTTGCAGCACCACTGTAATTACTGTTCTGTAATATAGGGTGTCCAAACAGTCAAAGCTCTTTTTTTGGGCTTTGTGTAGTGTGACTATACACATAACTAGGTAGACAAAATAATTCCTATTAAAATAAATTTATGTAGGTAAGTAAATAGATCAATGGATTGACAGACTGACCTAAAAGGGGCTTCATTCAGTCAACTTTTAGTTTAAAGGTCTTAAATTAGAAAAAAAATTAGAAGTTGGCAGGATAACCTGTGACTTTAGATCTTCTTTTCCTATCCTTTCACTTTACCTGTGATTCCTTTGTTGAAGTATCTCAAATCTTTATTTTAGCTCTGAACGTATTTCATTAGTTCCTCTCTGTTTTTCCTTTTGTTGCTTTCTTTAATACCTGTTGATTATTACAGTTGGATTACAAATCTTCCAGTGTATTTTTCATCATACAACTGTGAATTGGTTAGATGAGCAGTCAACAACCAACACGAAGATAATCCTCTAACAAAAAATGTTTACTGGATATATTTAGAATTTATGGAAAACTAAGCAAGGATACATAAACAAGATACCTATTCTACTGACCAAACATCCTAAGAGTGTGGTGAACTTGGAGACAGTACCCTGTAGCATTCTTTTAAGTTTCATCTTCTTCAAGTACAAAGCACACATTGTTCACACACCCAAAGTTTCTGTCCATTCTTTATTTTTGTCATATTTTAGCCATTTTCTAGTTCTGTCTTTGAGACTTTAATGACTCTACCAGTTGATTTTGAGCTCCCACACATGGGTGAGATTTCAGTTTTATATTTAAGGTCACTTTTCTCACATTTCCTCATCTTTGTCCAATATACGTAGGGAGTTTCAAATAAAAGAATGGCTAGTTCTGTTTTTATTTTGTTAGCAAGGTTCAGTCATGGATTATTTATGTTAATGGTTGTTTATACCAGGTATAGGCTAAATAGTCTATGGTATCTCTGAAATATTCCTCATATATATAATTTGATTATGAAGCATTTAAAACTCCTTTTTTCCTTCTTGTCATAACAGTAAATTCTACATCTTAAAAGCACTGCTTTAACTTCTAGGATTAACACATAGCTACCTTTTATAAAGTGGCCAATATCAACCTTTTTTCCTGCAAATAAATTATTTTTTTTAGACTCTTAAGTCACAGTTTAAAATTAAAAAAAAATATGACTTGATATTTGCATACATTCCATTGAAAATACTATACAATTCTTCTCTTTTCCATAGTCAATTTCTAACATTTCTCACAGTGAACTTTCTCTTTTGCTTCTTAAAATCTTATTAAAGCTCTCACATGCATATATTGTTGGCATTGATCACACTACCATGTCTAATACTGACAGATCAGACGATATTTTTGCAGCAATCATAGAAGCATGTGTACGATTGCTAACTATCTTTGTCCTCAGTTTATTTACGAGGAACATGCACAATTTCCAATGCTGAAGTCGTCATGAATCATGTCCTACTCTTACCTTTTGATGTGTAAATAATTCTTTCTTCTTACTGAAACAATTTCCATACCTTTATATTCCTGTTACTACAAAGAACTATGATTTCAGCTCCCTTTACAGAAAAAAAAATAAATAAATGCTAGTCTGGTTTACTTTTCTTCTATGAGTATAACTGTGATGCACAATTTAAATCTCTTGAATGTAGCCCCATAGATTTTTTTTACTAAGCTACAACACAGACCTCAGGTCACGTACTGTCTGGCTTTAGATTTGTCTTGACTGTATTGGATCTTTATCTTAGCTTGCTTAGTTCTAACAAGGATTGTTTAATGAGCAGGTGACTGTTACCTAATTTGTTTTACTTTTGCTAAGTTTTGTACACATGTATGATGTAACAAGAATTGCTAAAAAACCTGGTAAACATGAAACTATCAAATTTTTTGATGTATGGCTTCTGAGGCCTTGAGCCAGGTGTTCAGAGGAACAAAACATTCACAGTTCCAAATTATGTCATTTGGAAATGAAGGCATATCACTGTGGAAAAAAACCCAGCATAAGAGATCAGGACTCTTATAGTCCTTGAGATGAACAACTAAACTGCTGGATTTACTGTGATGTAGAACTAACCTTGATCTGTGCAGTGTAGGAAAGAAAAGATTCTAGTCTTCGCTAAAATGTCAAAATTTGCCAACAGATTACTTGCTATACTGAAGTATACATTCTTTGGAAGAAAAAAACCCACAACAAAACAAACAAACAAACAAAAGCAACACCACACCCACACATCCCAAAACCCCACATTTGACTTATAACACTTTATAAGTGTAATATAACAATTATACAAACTGACAATTCAACAATGACCACTGTACTAATGTTTTATAGGCAGATGCCAACACATTCTAATTTTGAGGGAAGGATGATACCAGCTGAGAGTCAAAGTGCAGTGATGAACGAAAGCAGGTGCAAGAGACAAACAACTATGTGTTAAGTTTAGTTCGTTAAAGCAAACAACAACAGCATCAAAAGTGAAAAGAAAAATATAATAAAAGCACCCTGTGGGAAGAAATAGACATGTATTGCTTGTGTATAATAACAGGAGTGACCTGCAAACTAGGTCAGGGTCTAATAAATGTAACATCAGCGGAGAGCAATTGGAAGAAAATAATATTTGGATGCTCCTGAACAAACAGCAAACAGCTGATGAAGCGATTCAAGCAAATTCAACAGCTCTCTGTGGACTTGATCCATTGGCCCTTTATGACCTCATCTTCTTGTTTATCTTCTGTGACAGTTTGCAAATCAAAATTAAGTCTTTATCTTCAATTGTTTTACTAAATGCTCTTTTAACCAGTTTGTGTCAAAATGCTTTATTACATTCTAATTTTTTTTAGTTCCTTGTCATAGGTCTTTCTCTGTCCAGTCATTGGTTATCAAATGGAAGTTTGTTACAAAGATTGGTTCTCAGCATGGGGTCAAAGATCTGTAGGAAACAACATTGTGTGTAACTGTATTTCTTTAAAAGATAAGATACACACAATGTTCTGAAACAGCATATTCTTGTCAGGTGGTAGGGTGTGTATTGATGCTAGTACGGCTCTGTGAAAGGAGTAAGTAGTGAATACAAACCTAATGAAATAATTTTTATTCATCCCAGGTCACTTTAGATGGTAACATTGTAGATATCTACATATATATGAGCAAATTGTCTAGATGGTCTTTATAAATAAAGAGGTAGATCTGGAGAGTAATTCATCTGTCCTCATCAATCATACATTATCCCTTCCTTTCTCAACAGCAGTTCATTCATATGTTGAAGGAGCCAACCTGAATAGTTGGGCTGTACCTCTGTGTACAACACTGCATTCACAACTGCACATCTTTCTGCCATCTAAGTGACAAGGAACAAAGTGTAATCTTTGCTTACACTTTCCTGTGAATAGAATTAACTGTCTCAATCTTATTTAACATCATGGATAATACCTGCCTCTATTTGTTTGTCTGTAAATCAGCAGAACTTTGATGAAATGCAAAAGCTTTCAGGGTTTGAAAGAAAAGAAAAAAAAAAAAAAAAGACCAACTAAAACCAACTCTCCTTTAAATTCTATAGCTCAAGGGCACCTTTTGGACTTGCTAACAGAAAAAATATCACAGCTGGGAAACATTCATTTTCCAAGCATTATAAATGCTTTCAAAGAGTTAAGTGAGTCTTTTTGAAAGTCCATAAGAGAGATATCAGCTCTTCTGTTTTATACAGAAGCTTTTCATGTCATTTTCTGCTTACTGGTCTTTGATAAACTTCTCTTGTTGACTTTTGCAGTCCACAGTCCTTTACAAGCAAAGAACAATATACCTTCTATAAAGTACCCAGTGGCCTTCACAGCACCTCTTGTGCTATCAGATTCAAGATAAACACTGACACATGTTCTTTAAAGCAAGTAAAATGTCTCAATGTATTACACCTCTGTGGTTCAGTCCTGCAAAGCTGCTTTTATGTATGTAACACCACTTAAACAACTGAAGGCATACTTCCATGGTAAGAGCCCTAAGCTGAAAGTGGAATCAGCCTGCACTGATCAGATCCATGTACCAGTAAACTGTCAAAGTCATTGGCTATATCAATGGTTTTAGTTTATTGCAAACAGAATGAAAAATGTTAAGGAAGAAATTAATGAAAGGAGAAGAGCACTTTTTTTTCTTACATACGCCTTATGTTATTTCTTTCAGTTTTCCTTCCCCCCATTTTTTTCCTGTCATGTCTTTACAGACAGTAGATCCACAGCCAAGTTGCTTTGGTTTATGAAGTTACTGAACTCCAGCTACTGTGTAGGAACTGCCTGTGTATATGCTGTAACCTGTAACAAATGAAATGTAATTCAACTTTCTGTGGCACGTAATTGAAGGAGTATAAATGACATGAAAATACATTACATTTTTCAAGGACTAAAGTTGTCCACATTCAAAGAACTGTCATGGCTTATGTGTTGTGTGGTAACTTGTTTACCTGTACTAGTTTGACAGTGGTGCCTGAATTCCAGCACTTCCTGATTCTGAATTTTTTGAGTCAACTTCCCTAATATTTATCTCCCCACAAAAATTAGTTGATAGTAGCTATAATCATCAATACTTGATTTAGTTGACTTCCTTCCAAAAGTTCATTAATTCTGTATGCTCCTGCTAGAACTGGTGTATTGCTTCCCACCTTTCTGCTTCCTATCCCTCTGCTTCCTTTGGTGTTCTTTGAAACTGCTGAGGTGTATCCATTGTTCATTAATGCAGAATGTGCATGTTGTTTCATAACTCCCATTTTCATCTATCCTGGCCAATCACAAAATTACTTTATTTCCACACTTTGGCTATAATTTCAAGTAATTTGCTAGCATTCTCTTCATTAAGGAACAGAAAAGTCATAAGAAAATTAATTATTTTCAGGGGTGAAAAAAAGCTTTTGAATTTTATAACATTATGACACATGGTACATATGTAAGATGTCATATCATCTGTGCTATATGTCTTTGTTTCTTTTTTCCTTGTCCAAATTTGCTATTTTCCCTCCCTCTAAACATTCTATAAGCCCTTATGTTGAGTAAAGTCATAATTAGATGAGATCTTCCATTCAAATTGAATAGTTTATAAAATGAATACCTCATTCACAAGTCACTGTTTTCCCAGTGGAGCCTGAGTGCTTCTACAGTTCTTTAGTATAAAGCAAGTTGGATCAGATAAATTCTTTTACTTTGTATTAAAATGGTTCACAGAGATTATTTATTCAGATATCATAATTCACTGGGAGAATGGTGACTTCCAGTTAGCCTAAGTGGGACTCAATATTAGAAGTCACTCAAACTCAATCTGAAGACAGTCTATTGCCACACCTAACTAGTGAACATGAAATGGTGAAATTGATACTGCTAGAGATGTTACTACATGAAATTTTGTGACAGACATATAACAGGAAAACATCCAGTTTGTGTTAAACTCACAAAAAAAATAAAACAAGCCCCCTTGTATCACCATCATGAGTGTTCACATCTAAGGACGAATTGTCAACCCCATTGATAATAATATGCAGCCTGACTTCTTTCTAGAGACTACCACAAAAACATTTCAGAAATAATCATAAAGCAGCAGCTGAATGACAAGAGCACTGAGGCCTGATTGAAAGATACCGAAAAGGATTTTTTAAACTTCTTTCGTTTGGGGAGCTGAAGAAAACATAAGACCTTGAGATAGGAAAGGGTAGTAAGAAAAAAAGTTGTTCCACTGAAACATATTGTGTTAGGACAAGCAATAGATTGTTTTCCCACGAGTTGTCTGGCTCTTGTAGCTAAGAAAAAGAACTCGGGTTTTCCTCTGCTGAGGTCCCAGATTAAATCCATATTGGACTAAAACACCCTTTCCAGCATTTTCCCTGCCATCTGAGTTCAAGCTCTTCAATTTCCATTTCTCCTCTGTCTTGTAAGTTGTTGTGTGCTGTGAGAAACTGGTATTTTGTTGTGTACCTAGAATGGCATAATGCCATCATTGTAGTAGAAATCGTGCTTAAGACACAGAATAAGACAAAGCTGCTCAGCATTATCAATCACTGTCAAACAAAAAGTTTACCTGACAGAGGTAGCTACTTAATATTTTCTTTACTAATTCAGAAACATGAGCAGGTATGTGCTTTGTGGGAGCTTTCCAAAAACCTGTTACTGATTTTTATCTCCAGGTTTCAAATGAAAAAAAAAGGTTGGATGTTTGACTTCCCCTGTACCACTGGAAATTTCCTCTAACAGGTTTCATGTACTGCTTTGTGCTTCATTCTTAATCCAACAAAAAAATGTTTAACTCACCCTTAGATACTCCCATTTATTTGTACCAAAATAGAGGTAGAAGAACACCGTAAAGTGATTACATGAATATTAATTCCTGTTCTTAAGTGGGATCACTTCAACTGTTTTCATGCCTACTTTGTATTTTCTTCCTGTCAATATTGCAGTGATCAAGCTTTGCAAGTGATGAAATTCATGGAAGGTACCTTCAGCTTGAATGCTCATTTGCCAGAATAAAAATCTGAGTTGCATAACCAGTCGGTGGTGTGAATTTTAAATACCTCATTCAGTGTTACACTTCAAAAACATACCTCAGCATGTGATTTGTCATTCTTACGAAACAAAATTTAGTTCTTTAGTGTGGAGCAATTCATTGGCTGTAAATAGAAGTTAAATGAAGGTCAGACAAGGACAGTACTCTGAAAGTTATTACATAGATGTTAAAAGGTATTTGGATATTTAAAGACTCAGATTAGGTGTATTGTCTACATTCTCAGATTAAGTAATTACTTCTATTGCTTCCACAGGAGATTTAGACATCAAATCAGTTTACAAATTTAAAAAGTTCTACTGAACATCTATCTCCATCTTTATGAACTCAAGATGGTATCAATCTCACTATAATTTCTAGTCATTAGAGGGATGGGCATCATCAAAGGGAAATTTACCCTCTCTGTTTAAGGCATCTGCATTAGATGCTATGAATCATCTTCTGGCTGCATTATGTCATGACTGGCCTAGAATAGACATCTCAACATAAAAGTTATATTTTACAAACCCCCTTTTATATATTTTGGTAGGATTGTACGATAAAGTAGGCTGAAATAACACAAACCTCGTGGTTCTACAAGTTACAGAATGAAAATGTAAATATATCTTTGCTTGATGCTTTCTTGAGTTAAACCCAAATCATAGATTAAGCAGAGGAAATTGTAAAGCATGTTTATATGCGAAGATTGAGATACCCTTAATGCTGATAACTGTGTATATCCTCATGCTGTGTCAGTTTTGCCAGCAAGATAATTAGTCAAGATCTTCACTTTCCTGAATTTGCTTGCTGATTTTCAACTAATTTAAACACTTATCATTGCATTTTTTGGTTGAAATTGCAAAATACTGAAAACATTCTGGATTGGGACAAATTGGGTGATAATACAAGATTACATTCCTTACAAACTAAACGTCAAGATGACCCTTGATGTTATTTCTGTGTATCTTGCATTGTTTCTCATGAAGAATTATAAAAGAAAACCAGATTAAAATTTAATCCCTCTGTGTAGTCACCATCTGGGTCCCACAAACATTGGCAAAGGTCCTAAACAAAATGTCATAACCTAGAATGCTCAGGGTGAAAACCTGGCTGCATTGAAGTCAATGATAAAGTACTTATTGATTTTCACATACCAAGGAACTCACTGCAATTATAAACATAAATCAATGAACAATATATTATTAAGGTTTTTTAATATCTCTAATGAGTAAAGGATATAAACAGATTTTCTTTCTTTAATGTCTTTTTATTTACCTTTATGTCCTCCTATGACCTCCAACTTTAGTTTCTGAGCAGTTCTAATTATTCAGAGATGACTTACTGTAGAAATGGCTTACACTTCTGTCATATGCCCCTAAAAGGCAGATTTAAAGCCTATACTGTATTTATTATGCTAATTCACTCTGAAACCTATGGTGAATGTGCCTCATGCTTTTCAAACCGAGTTTGCACAGTAAATTGAACATAGGTCACGGTGGCCCACAAACATTATCCCTGAAGCAGCTTTAGCAATTAGTACCCTGAGAAAATGTATAGTATGCTGTCCTGGTTTAAGTGAGAACAAAACTAATTCTGTTCAGTGATTTTACTTTTCACCTCAGCTCTTTTAACTAACTGCACTGTCTGAAGTTAGGAGCCTGTTTTCACAGACAGTGTCTGCTTCTTTCAGTGATAACACCCCATGATTAGAGTTACTACCAAGGATTGGTATGCAGACTGAGGCCACTGCTGGATCTGGTGTACCACACTGGAGGTGCAGAAAAGTGAAAGGCTGCACCTTCAGGGAGGAGTGGACAGGACAGGTGACTCTAAACTGATCAGCGAGGTATTCCATCCCATATACGTCATATTTGGAATAAGGCTGAGGGAGCTGGTGGGTCTTTGGGCTCTTCTCCCCTCTTGGACTACTTTGCCAGCTTTACTTGTCTTGGCTCAGGTCTTCTTTCAGTTCCTTCCTTGGAGCATCCAAGGAGGACTCTGTTCATTCTGCCTTCGATCCCAGTCGGTCTATTTATGAATCCAGTATCAGAATCCAGCTCCTGAATACAGCTCCTGTCTGCTGTGGGGCCCAGTCTGGGACTCTCATGGTGCCTGCTCCACAGCATCAGTAGTGACAGTGATGCAATTTACCATCAGGGGGGTTGGGTTCGATACTGGTTTTGTATATATGTATATATTCCATTTTTATTATTATTAATTTCATTGTTATTAAAGCTGTTCTAGTTTCCTTTTCTAATCACTAAGTCTCTCTCCCTTATTCCCTTTCACCTTCCCTTTGGGGAGGGAAGGGGGTTAACAATGTTATAGCTTAGACCTATGTTATAGGTCTAAGAGGCCGCCCTGAACCTAAACCTTGACATATGTACACTGTAAAATTCACACGCAGCGTGAAACAAGAGGAAAAATAAGTACTACTTTTTTGCACTTTATACTTCAGTAGTTCTGGCTTTGGGTTTCTTTAACTGGCTGTTGTAATCATGCTTTCAGAAGAAAAAGTACCTAGCAATTGTACTGCTAATATGGTCTTTCCATAAAATAAGTAGCTATTATTGAATTAGCTTTTTCCAGACTTGAGTATTAAAAGTTGGTTTTGTTGTTGGCAAACAGGTTATTTTTTTTTTCTGGAAAAATTACCAACCACCACCCACCATCAGTGACACAAAAAAAAGCAAGGTAAGTGTTTAATTCAGTATTCTTGTCTTTTTAACACCACTACCAATAACAATACATAGTTGGATGAAACAGATCCTAAAAATTCAGAGGTTTTTTAATACCTGTTAGAGTAAAATGTTATAGTTATCTTGAAAATCAAATATGCCTCCCCAATGTATGTAAAATGCTATTATGTTCATTTCTCTGGCTAAAAAAAAAAAAAAAAAAAGCAATAAAATGAAGTTCAGATTTTCTGTACATTCAATGCCTAAGAATGAAAATAATAGTGGAATTCCTCACTTATTCCTCCATGCCAATCATTACAAGCCATAGAATTTTAATGTTTAATTTAAGAGAAATGTAAATGTATTTAATTATACAAATGAACAATTAGGTAAGATAAATAACATTAATGCTTCTCCGTAGTGGCAATTCTGCCTATAACATAGTAGCTTGTTGTCTCAGGTTAGAGTAAAGTGATTTTAAAAATTTACATTTCTTTCACTGTTTTCCTGAATGAGTCATTAAAAGGTGGGTTTGAAGTTGCATTGTTGCCTTAGATGCATTTCAATATCAACATCATAGACATGTTGCATACATAAGAATTCACAAAACTTGGTCTGCTAATCTGATTTGTGATTTTCATTTAGTCATTTCCTGTCTTCTTTAGACTTCTAAGGAATGTGCTATATTAATAAACACTAATACAAGTTTTATAGTCCCCATGTTCTGCTGTTTGCACGGTGCCTCTTAAGTAGCAAGAAGACCACCAGATATTATGAGACAATTAATATGTAATTAAGAAGAAGAAGAAAAAAACAAACAAAAAAACCCTTTAGATGTTTGGGTTTTTTTAAAAAATGTTTGTGTACATTGCACATAGCTATTAAAATCTATATCCTTTAGACGTGGTGAAAATATTTCAAACAAAAAGAAAGAATATTAAATGAAAAATATAAATATCAGAAAAGTCAGATATGAACTGCAACAAAGAAATATTCAGAAAACTATAAAGCATACGTGAAAACAGTTCTCCTACAGTCATCACATAGATTTTACATCTTAGCGCATGTGTATTTTCAGGTGAGCTTTTCTCTCATTCTCTATTCTGTTTCATTTGAGATATAAATTATACTCTTTATCTTGGATTCCTAATGACTTTCTTATGTGTCTTATATGACAATATGGAACAGGTTTTTGGGTTTTATTTACCAGGGAAATGATCACTCTTAAAACAAATGTGAAGACACCAAGTCTGAGTTGAGGCTATCCTTTTAAACTTAGTTTATCTACCATTTTACATTAGGGTAAGTAAAGAGAAAATAAGTTACATTTAGCTTAGTTCTTCATCTCTCACAATATAGCAATTAAAGTGTATTCTGAAAATTGTTATTTCAATCATCAAGAAAGATCATCACAATGACAAATTCTATGATATTTATACACTGAGATATAAAAAAGACGATGGGAAGGAAAAACATATTTCATCTGGGACACTGAAAGTATCATAGGGAAAAGATCTGACATTTTATACATTACTTTTGCCAATTTCATTTCCATATATTTATATACATGGGTATATATCTGTATCTTTATATGCAAATGCATCTAAGTGTTTGTGGGCATGTGCAGATAAATAGATTAATTGAATTCCTCATTTAAAAATGAACATAAACTAATAATTTTATTATCAAAAGTGTCTTTTCTTAAATTATAATCAGTCCTGCAGAAATTCATTAGTTTGCTGTAAGCATTATTTATATCAAGTTGTAACTGAAAATACATGTAATGAATACCATTAAAATACAGTAAAAGGAATCTTAACGATGTACAATACATATTGTTTTACTCTATATTAGAACTTCTGTAAAACATTTACCTCAGAAAAAGGAATGTTTTTAAATGTAAGTTTACTCAAAGGGAAATGAAGGTTTTACTCATTGGGAATACAAGAAAACCGAGGTTTCTACCTAGAAAACTTACAGAATAAATGCAGGTAATAGTGGTGGTCTTCAGGGGCTATATGAAGGCAGGGAAACCATTTAAGGACATGACTTCTGTAGGGATGTACTGCTGATCATAGTGTCTAGCTGTCATCTCATCAGTGTGGCAACTGCAGAGAATGTCTCTGAAGAAGAAAGCCAGCAGCCCAATTTCCACCATGTTTTACTTTTGTTATCTACAAGCTTTCTGATTGGTTTTGCATGACAAGGTTTTGGTAGTAGGGAGGGGCTATAGGAGTGGCTTCTCTGAGAAGATACTAGAAGCTTCCCCTATGTCTGATAAAGCCAATTCCAGACAGTTCCAAGATGGACCCTCTGCTGACCAAGGTCCAGCCCATCAGCAACAGTGGTAGTGCCTCTGTGATGACGTACATATAAGAAGTGTGGGGAAAACCTTCACAACAACTGCAGTCAGAGGCAGGAGTGAAAATATGTGAGAGAAGCAACTCTGCAGACACCAGGGTCAGTGAAGAAGAAGGGAGTGGAGGTGTTCCAGGCACTGGAGCAGTTGCCCCTGCAGCCTGTGGTGAAGACCATGGTGAGGCTGGGTGTCCCCTTGCAGCCCAAGGAGGTCCACAGTGGAACAGACAAACACCTGCAGCCCATGAAGGACCCCATATTGGAGCAGGAGGGTATGCAAAGAAGGCTGTGACCTTATAGGAAGCCTGCGCTGGAGCAGGATCCTGGCAGGACCTGTTGATCTGTGGATAGAGGAGCCCATGCTAGAACAGGTTTGCTGGCAGGACTTGTGATTCTGTGAGGGAGCCATGCTAGAGTAGTCTGTTCCTGAAGGACTATACCCTGTGGAAGGGACCCACGCTGGGACAGTTTATGAAGAACTGCAGCCTGTGGGAAGGCCTTATGCTGGAGAAGTCCATGGAGGACTGTGTCCTATGGAAGGGACCCCACACTGAAACAGGAGAAGAGTGAGGAGTCCTCCCCCTGAGAAGGGAGGAGTGACATAAACAACATGTGTTGATGGTAACCAGTGATTGTCCTTATCTCAACCCATGAGTCTTTCATTATATTTTCTCTTCCCTGTCCAACTGTGGAGGAAAATGATAGAGGAATTTTGGTGGGCACCCAGCCAGAGACAATCCACCACACTGGTTTAAAGGCAGAATGAAATTACCTGATTTTTCAAAGACATTTAGTATTCATAATTTGAAAGATCATCGCTGTCATTTTGTAAGATATCTCTTCCAGTTCTACATACAACTTTCAAGTCTACACTGATTCCTTTGTTCTTTACATGAACTCTGCCCTAAATTGGGAAATATTATTGAGACCCTAGAGGTCCTGAATATCGCAGTAAATTTGTTTCTGCACACAGCAGAGCAAAGGCATTTTCAGAGACCTGCCTCTGAGGACATCTGAGAGAAAACCACATTGCTTATAGTTTTGGAGTTATTTTGTCTATTTTATAAAGTGTCCTCTGTATAAGAGTGTGCACATGTCCTGCACATTTCATCACACCACAAATAATGAGATATTTTATCTTACGCTTCTAAATATGTATTTTTAAGAAGACCATTTTAGGCGGAATGTGTTGGAAAAGTAAGCCTGTTTCTAAATTACTTCTCTAAGAACAGAGTGTTATTCATGTAAGTGCAAACACTCGCAATGATGGTACAATTTCTATATGAACCTGAAATGTATTGACATTTCAAAATTCTCCAAAACTTCAGTATCATCTTGCACAGGACACAAGTGAAAACCGTGCTTCTGCTAGTATTGTATTCTTCAGAATTTTCTTATAAAGAGATGGACTATTTCACACACACAAAAATGGGTGGACTGTTCAGTAGATAAGGAATTGGTTGGGTGGTCACATCCAGAGGGCAGTGATCAACAGCTCAATGACCAGATGGAGATTGAAGACAAGTGTTTTCCCTCAGGGATCTGTACTGGGACCAGTTCTGTTTCATACCTTCATCAAAGACATATCAAGTGCATTCTCAGCAAGTCTACAGATAACACCAAGCTGAGTGGTGCAGTTGACATGAATGAAGGACAGAATGCCATGCAGAGGGACCTCAACAAGGTTCAGAAGTGGACCTGTGTGAACCTCATGAGGTTCAACAAGGCCAAGAACAAGGTCCTGCACACGGGTCAGGACAATCCCTAGTATCAGTATAGGCAGGCAAATGAAAAGATTGAGAGCAGCTCTGTGGAAAAGGACTTGGGGGTACTGGTGGATGAAACACTGCACATGAGCTGTCAGTGTGTGCTTGCAGCCCGGAAGACCAACCATATCCAGGGCTGCATCAAGTGAAGAGGGGCCAGCAGGTTGAGGGAGGTAATTCTGTCCCTCTACTCCACTCTGCTGAGACCCTACCTCGAGTACTCTGTCTAGCTCTGGAGTCCTCAGTACAGGAAAGACATGGACCTGTTGAATAAGGTGCAGAGGAGGGACACAAAAAATTGAAATTTAGAAATAAGCTTAGAAAAAAGAAGAATCTTTAACTAGAAGACAGTGCAAAACCCCCACTTTTTAATATGTTGACATAGTTTCACAAATCTAAGAAATTGAACAATATCTCACAAAGTACTGCATGTAATATATTAATTCATGCTTTCTGCCAAAAACAAACTGAACAATTGGTTTTTTTTCCTACAGGGTAGTGTTCATATTAATTAAATAAATGGTAGGAAAAATATCTGGACCTAAGTTAAACCTAAATAGTTGCATTGCTTTATAGTATACCTTTTTGAACTTCTCATTCCTGTATAAGATAAACTTCCAATTAAAAATGTTGTAATGGTGCAATCAGAAATAAAATTTCCATAAATACTTTAGCTCCATAAAACCACTTGCATGTCTCAACTATATATTTTTAACAAATTTTATATAAAACCTGACATCAGTAGATTTTCTGCTATAAACCAAAAATATGAAAAAATAACCAAAGTGGTTATCTCTAGGCTTCAGGTGAATATAGTCCTACAGTCTTATGTATGTATTTTGCCTATTAACCATAGAATTTAAAGAACATTTTTAATGAGGAATTCACATTTATTTTTGGAAAGAGAGGGGCAGATATAGAATTGTTTATATAGCGTAGTTTTGCAGGGATTTGTTGGGTGCAAAAATGAAAGACGAGATAATGTTCTTTTAGACATCTTATTACCTTAGAATGTAAAAGCCACTCTGTTATATTAGTTCCATAGCAGTTCCATTTTTACCCTAACCTAAAAACCAGGTAACATATAATCTCTCTCTGGCATACATTCTGGGCTTCCACCAATCATCTATTAAGGGCTGCCTACTTTGGAAATTGTATCCAAATTGCTGTGTTTTATCATTGATTGTCTTATGACTCATTAATTTGTCTAATCCATTTTAAAATTAATTTATAGTTTCCATCTCCACAACTTCTACTGATAACACATAAGTATGTACCAAAGGGTAAAATATTTATATTCTGTTTTTCTGATATGGTGTTTCCTCTAGAATCTCCCACTATCAAAGTACTTAACTCTCCTTTTATCAATCTGTATCTTATTTGTTTCTCATGCTTTATCTTCACATTCCATTGTACCACATCATTTCTGTCTGCTTCAGGGAAGCATTATTATCAGATCCCAAAATGTCTGCATCAGATTCTCAAATAACACTGACCAAACTGTATTTTTTATCTTTGACAATTTAGAATTTCCAGTGGCAAACAAGTAGCATTAAAATTATATGAGCTTTGATGTCCTTTTCGTAACTATTGCATTACTTTACAGATTTGGAATTTATTTTGCTTTTTAACAACCTAGCCAGTGTTGTGATGTTCAGATGTAACTTTTCAATCAGAAATATTTTTTTTCTCATGCAAATTTTTTATCAGCAAAATTTGTTTACCTCACTATTCTTATCTTTTAGAATATGCTGAACAACACAAATAACAGCACACATATCCGAGACTGGCTGTCACCCTTCACTGAGGAAATAACAGTTTATTCTTATAATTTATTTTCTCTCTCTTAACCATTACTTAAAACATGAGAGGATTTTTTTTCCTTCTATTTTGAGACAGCTTAATTTTTTAAAATCCTATTATAAAAGATATCTTGAAAGCTTTTGAAAATCCAAGTACACTAAATCCACATGAATAACCTCATCATGCTTCTTGAGTACTTTAAAATAACTCTAATAAATTTGTGAAACATAATTTCTTTCTAAAAGATAGCTCTTTTGTTCATTCCTCCTCATGTTCATACTTCCCTATATTTTGTATTTCTCTGTTAATTCTAAGAAATATAATTTCTGCATATTTGACATATATTGAGGTGAAATGAACTGATATGAAATATACTAGATTATATTTTGATTATTTTTTTAAGACTTCACTTTTTTCTCTTTTTCTTTTTCTTTTTCTTTTTCTTTTTCTTTTTCTTTTTCTTTTTCTTTTTCTTTTTCTTTTTCTTTTT
>WTSP01013443.1:20350-34270 GCA_025331215.1 Actenoides lindsayi | reverse complement strand
AATAATAAAATAATAAAAATAATAATAATAATATCCCTCACCCCCCCCTAATATTTCATTTTCAATATCATTAAAGGTCTCATGGTTCTAGTTTATTTCCTGCTTTTTGGGAAATGACTGGTGTTTTGATGCTTATGGCTCTTGGTACTGTTACTCTATGGTTTCTAGTGTTCTTTATGGCACATAGTAAAACGTGTAGAGTGATCATGTTTTCCATTTTAGTTCGCGTCTTCTTTTTTCACTGGTTAATTAAGATACCTGTATTTGTATATTATAATTCAGGTCTCTTCCAGAAATTCCTGTATAGTCTTCAATACATAGGCTAGGTTACATCCCAGTGGCACTGAAAGAAAAACAATTTGTTGCTGCTTCCCATCCACACAGAACAGGAGACCAGTGGTCATACTGACCTCCTTGTTCCTATATTAGGGGTAAAAAAACCAATCGTTTCTACCTGCCAGGAGAGGCAGTTTAAAATAAAATATGTGTAATTAATATCAGTAATGAATCATCCTGGAAGGCCATGATTCAGCTGTGATGTCCTGTGCCTTTCAGGGTGTAGCCCCATTCTCTAGCTAGTCCTTTCCGTAGCTGCCAAGCCGTGCTCACATGGGGGTGAGGGCAGTGCATAGCTATGCACAGTGGCTGTGTCTATATCTGTAAGCTACACAGTGTAAGGAATGTTCCCAGGCACTGGAACCTGTCTATCTCTACTCTTTAATTGTTAAAACAGTCACACTTGCAGTTTCAGCCCCTGCCAGATAGTGCTCTCCTAGACATTTGCCAGGCACTTATTTGGAAGTTAACATGGGCCAGGGCCCACATCCAGCAGACAGTTTGCATCCAACCAGCTTCTTCTGGAAAGAAGGAATGTTTAACAGTATGGATCCAGGGTGTTCTGTGCCGAAGAACAGTCATTCACATGCTCAGTTTACTCAAGTAGCTGCAGCTACTATGTTTTGCCCTTTCCTGATGGATGAGGAAGCTAGATAAGCTGGCAGAGTGAGTCCAGAGGTCTGACATCTCCTCCTGTAGCATGTCCTTTAGCAGGATTGCATGCACCACAGCTCTCTAATTCGTAAGTAATATTAAGCAAAAGCAGCTTAACTTCCTCATAAAATCCAAACTAAACTTCAGGTCTAAACAGCAGGCGGGAATAGGGGAGCGTTTGTTACCTTTTTAGTCACCACAGCCGTTGCCGCTGGGCCTGATGGAACACAACAGACCTTTGGCACATGCAAGAGATGCCCTTTGGAGGCCTTATGTGCAGTGGTGTGGTGGGGACCTTGCTGCAGGGCTTACCGTGCTGGCCTGTTATAACACAGTGGCAGTGCACAGGCACAGGAATAAGGCAAGTGGGACAATCGCTTTAGAGCAGACTATTGCTATGATGGACACCCAGAAGGGGGAATGGGAATGTCAGGGAGTTCTAATTGCATCAGTACCATCTACAGCATTTCCCATGAGCGTGCTACCTGGTTCCCTGCACGTGAATGGACCTACTGTTTTTCCTCCTTGTGCTCCTCTGCCGCTCGTTTGTTGATGGTAGTCTCTGATGGCTGCATTACACAGTGCAGTCATAAGCAGTCTATCTGCTTTAATTAATGGTGCTGCAGACCATCTTCCTGTGTCCTCTTCTGAACATGTTAATCAGACTGTTTCCCATGGGTGAAATGGCTTTCTTCTGAGTTTTCTCTTGCTCGGCAGGGAGGGAGGATCTATATGTGCATCACATTCCCACCAGTTTCCACTGGTGAAAACCCTCTGCCTTGTAGAATTTTGTTGAAGATGGATGAATACGTGAAAATGCTGAAGAACTAAATGGCTCAGTCCTTCAGTTTGGATAGTTTTGTGTGTGTGCATGCTCTGTCCATTACACAGTGTATAACTGGTGCAATAATTAAAGGAGTTACAATTGAATTTACAGTATTTGCATTTTTTTTGAGAGGCTATGAAAAAAAGGAAGAAGAAGGCTGCTTTGGGTATTCCACTACAGCTAAAAAAAAATAAACAGCCTTCTCACTTCCTATCCAAAACAAACAGACAAAAGACCTGCAGAAAATGAAGAGGTTTTCCTTGAGATGCATGTTTGTACCAGTCCAACTTTTGGGAGGTCAAGCTATTTAAGTTGACTTGCTTTTGTCAGTATCATAGCTATGTATATAAATGATAGGAAAAAAAATAATATCCTGAGCTGAATTTACTTTTATGAAGTTATACACACAAGAAATAGTTTGAGTTGCAAAACTCTCACAGTTGTCAGCTCTTTGTTCCCCAGTACCTAAATCTTATTTTAATTAGAGACATATATTTGACACATCACAATTTTTTCATTCCATGTAACTTCAATGTAAGTGTAAAACCTTAGGGTTTTGTAATACTTTGTTCCAAGAACATATTCTTCATAGAGAAGCACCTTTGTCTTAACTGACTAACCTTGACTTAACTGACAGTCTGATTTTTTATGAAAGGATTTATAGGAGCTAACCTAATATTTGTCTCTCTGTTTTTGGTTTTTTTTTCTTCTCTTTTTCATTGTTCAGACAATTTAAAAAGACAGACTTATTTTTTTCTTTCATGCGTGTAATTGCCAGCCCCAGCATCAAACTTTGGTCTTCAACGATTGTCTTGCAGATGTCACTGGTATAAGGAGCGCAGATGACAGTGTTCCCTCCTCTGCTTTATTTTCATAGACTTGAGTGTCCCCTATCAAGCAGTGGCCTTCCTAGCATCACTTCATTGTTAGCATATAGAATCATAGAATGTTTGGGGTTGGAAGGGACCTCTAGAGATCATTGAGTCCAACACCCCTGCCAAAGCAGGATCACCCAGGGCATGTCGCATAGGAACAGATCCAGACGGGTTTTGAAAGTCTGTAGAGAAGGAGATTCCACAACCTCTCTGGTCAGCCTGTTCCAGGCTCCTTCACCCTCACAGTAAAGAATTTCCTCCTCATGTTGAGGTGGAACCTTCTATGCTCAAGTTTATACCCGTTGTTCCTTGTCCTGTTGCTGGGCACTACAGGAAAGAGATTGGCTCCTTACATTTGACACCCACCCTTCAGATATTAATAGACATTAATAAGGTCTGCTGAAGCACTGACAAACACATCATCCAAACACTGACTCAGGGTGTACCCACTTACCATTTAGTTTTTATAGTATTCAGCTTCTGAGGTTGCCTAGTGCAGATAGGGAGTTAAGCTGTCTGTCTGTTCTGGGAATCCAGATACAGTACCGTGCACATTCACCAGCTATTGAAATAGTGTGGTGAAGGACAGAGGCAAGCAGAAAGTTCACCAAGTGTGTCATGTTACAAGTCACCTGAGCAGTATGTTTGGTTTTGGTTTTGTTTTTCTTGAAACAAATATGTTTTCATTTGTTTGTTGACAGCTACGTTCTAAGTAAAACTGTTTGAAGAGTTTTGAAAACTATTAGACTGCTATTCCAGAAGGCTTTTATTCATAGCTCGCTAAAAGCTTTATGGATGCAACTGTAATAAGCTACTAATGACTTTTCAGAATTCTCCTGTGGCATTTTTCTTGGTAATATTTTCCTCATCTCTTTTTTCTTTCCACAGTGCAGCAGGTTATTCAAGGAAATTCCCTTCATGTTATCTCCTTACTGCCCTTGAGGGACTGGCTCATGAAGTGCTTCTTGTTTTGGCTGTGCTGCAGTCTGGCACCTCTGGAGGTGCTTCCTCCAGAAGGAGGAGGCTGCTTGAAGGCACAGTGCTTTTCCCTCTATTTTAAGCATCATGAGGTGCTGTGATAATAAAAGCCCAAACAGGATAAGGGGCAAATACCAGCGAAGAAAAAAAGCATCAGGTGGGAGAAAAACTGAAGATGAAAAGGTGAATTTAAGAGGTAGCAATTCCTGCCAGAAGAGATGGGCAGTGCACATGACCCACTTAGAGGATAGATTTTTATGGGCTGGAAAAGGCTTTAAAGGAAACATAATAAAAAGGAAAGAAAAAAAAAAGAGAGAGAGAGAGAAAAAGGCCTTGTTTGAATTCTAAGTCCGTCAAGCAGTAACCACATCCTCTTTCTCTCCAGCTGCTTTTCTTTAACTGCTCAGCCAGTGCAGCTCATATGGGCAGCGTTCATATGGGAGTGAGAATCTGTCACTTGGCCATGACAAGGAAGCACTTCCTCCTGACCTTTCTCTTTGTGTGTTTTCATAATTTATGGCTGCAGAGTTTGTTCAGCTGCTAAGCTGGGGCCATGTGCCACCTTCCACCCCTGTTATGTCTAAAATTTGTCAGACCAAGGCTAGGCCTGATGTATATCACTGCAAGCAGCCAGGACACCGAACATTGCCCTCCCCTTCCACACACATGCTGTTAGGTGGTTTTTGGTAATAAGATGAAGAAAAACAGCCCTTAAAGCTTGATTGTGTGCTGGCCTTGACTGGCAGATTAAGGGCATATGAAGAGCTGTCTCATTGCCAAAATTGTTTAAAAGCAGCATGCTACAACATCCCTTCTGCTCCCTTAGAAGTGGTTGAGTATGGAAAGGAGCTGGGACCACAACCAGCCCCTGGGTGCAGGTGGCCTCAGGTCATGTGAAATACTTTAAGGATGAGGATCTGCCCCTGGGAAGAGAGGATCTGTTGGAGGCATCATCTCCTGAGCAGCCTCCCCTCACCCTGGCATCCTTCCTGGGAGCAGCACTGCAAACACTGGTGCTTATATTTTCAGGATTTTCAGGGTTTCTATTCCAGGTATGTGAGACTGCAGCTGTAGGTCTTGCACAAAATATTCCATAAGAACAACAGGACCCAGCCCACTTGCAGTAGCAACAGCATTCTTCTGTTGAAGACAGGGCTTGCTCTAAGACTGGTGGCAGGCAACAGCAGAGGCTGGTGTTCTTTTACAATCTTGTAGTCTGTAAATCTTCAGCAGGTAATGTTTTGCAGCTGAATTGCCTAAAATTCACCTATCCTTTGCTCTGCTGGAAACTGAATTAGCTATCCCACTGCAGTTAACTTTTTGCTGGTGTTGCACAAATGTGTAGTAATGCAATCAGACAAATTATCTCGAGGTTGACAAAAGCAGATGACCTTTTTTTTCCAACAAAATTGTGTGGGAACTTCACACCTCAGAACATCTTTTAGAGGAAAAGAAAAAAAAGCACCTTGTAGTTTCCACTTAGCTTTTTTAACTTCCTTGATATTTTTTCTCTTTATCTCCTTGTAATTTCCCCCCTTTTCTTCTTTATTATCATCTTCAGTCTGATTATCTTATTACATAACAGTTCTAGATATAGAAATAAGTAAAAGTTATTCCTGAAATGTCAAAAAACAGAGATTGAAATCAAACTATACAGGGAACATATAAAGTAAGTTAAGTATTTCCCAAGCTTGGCCCTGTGATTGTCAGTTTAATTTTGTATAAGCATTAATTTTGGGAGCTGTTGTGTACATAAATTGCCAGCATTTGTGGGTGAGGGGAGGAGTGCCATTGCTCAAAGCCAATCTATTGGGCAATGTGTTCTGAAAAACCACCATAATACTTCACTCAAAGAGCTGGCAAGTTTACAAAGATGAGAAGGAGAGGGTTACTGCAAATACCAAAGAAGGAGCTTGCTGCTTAGATGAGACAAAAGAGACCCAGCTGGGAAGCTGGAGCTTGGAGGGTGCAAGAGGCAGATCTAATTGATGTGGCATTGCAAAAAGCTGAGTGCCTGCCCGAACAATGGCTCATGTATTGGTTGATGTCAGAGGAGTTGCACTGGTGTTAGCACCAGTGGGAAATACATAGCAAATTTCTTCTCTTGTTGGGCTGATTAAAATCTCCAGAAAGCTGGATTTTCAATCCAGAGAAAATGGCATTATTTTTAGGGGAGCAGGGTGCAGCAGACAGTGTGAAAGCTTAGCAATATCTGCACAGGTTATCCAAGCATTGACAAAAAAATAAATCACTGTCACAGCCTCTGTACAGGGTAACCTTTATCTCATGTGTGCTTTTGTTAAACAATACTGAAGGATGAAACAGAAACAAACCTCTGCATTCTCCTCTCTCTACCTTTTGATTGTGTTACGTGCTCAAACAGACAAAACAATGCTTAGCAAGCTGGCTGCACTTTGCCATTTTCTGTCTTATGCAGGATCTGAGAAAATGTGCAACTGCTTTGACTGCAAGGGTCAGTTGCATATTTCTGGGAATAATGCGTCTGGTTTAGAATGCAGCACTCCTGAGTAGGTCAAGCAAAAACTTTTCTGATGCAGCAAATAATTTGCAGACACATCTGTGATTAGAACTTACCTGCTGCAATTTAAGGTTTTTCAATAAAGTGTGTGTGGCACAGATTTAATTTGAACAAATTAATGCATGCTTTGGAAGATCGTCAATGTCAAAAATACTTCTGATAGAAAACTATTGCGCTATTGTTTTTCTTGTGAGATGTTTGCATGCATAGTACAATAGTAATTAAAAATTCAAAATGTGCCCAACCTTCATAAATTAACAACATCCTGCAAACTTCTACTTCTCACTGAGTCACCATGATTTATTTATTTTTTATGTAGCATGATCCTCTTTGATATTTGTACTAAAATCCACAAAACTCCAATAATATTTAGTCCTTCTGAGTAATCTTTCCACATAAGAGGGGTTTTTTTCTTGTGGTTTTTCAATAGATACGCAGCTTGTTTTGGTTAAGCACCTCTGTAAGCTTTTTCTTTTAAGTCTGAGGGATTTTTTTTCATGAGCTTGCAGGTGGTTTAGAAAACGTAGTGCTCTGCTTTTAACTTTCTTTTCTGGTCTATGATAAAAGAGACTCTAGAATTTTTTTCTAAGTAGCTTTCTTATAACTAAGATGAGGCTTGTGTAAGAAATAAAGAACATCAAGGGCAAGAGGAAGTTAACTCAGGTGCATCATTGGCAGATTATCTTGAATATGAAAATTCCAGGCTATTACCAGTTGCAAATACTGTTTAATTTTCCCCTAATTTCATTAAAATACAGAAAATGAAACTACTTAAGCTCTGAAAAATGTTGTGATGATGTTAAATTTACCTTAAAATTACAGTTAGAGAATTTTCATTTGGGCATACGGGTCAAGTGAGCTGCAAATTCTGGGATTTATTTAGTTAATTATCCTCCAAAAAATGTGTGTATTTTGGGAGAAAAGATGGAGCAGGGAGATGAAACATACTAAAGCTCCACAGAAGCTGCCATTGTGCCATGTTGTTTACTGTGTTGCTCACTGCTGTCTGGTTATGTGCACTGCATTTTTGGGCACCCTGGAGATTTATTTGACTTTCATTAACACTTAAGATATGCTTCACAAAATTATTATACTATAATGATATACACACAAAATCAGTTATGTAGCTTCTTTTGACATGAAAAGTCCTGGCAAAAGCACACAAACTTTGATCGAGGTAGGACCACATTCCCACTTCCAAGCTGTGAATTACTGTGTGCTGTTAGAAGGAGCCAAGTTATTCCTTATAAATATAATTTTTTTTAAAAATAGTGTTTCCAGACTGATCAGGATTTCTGTATGTTCTTTCTTTTATGCTGTATGGGTTACATGGATTTGTACAGCCCTGGTTTCTGTGAAGCAGTCAGCTTCATGATTTTTCATGCAATTCAGAGATTTTAATTTTTATTTAGAGTTGTGACTTGGTTTTCTTTGTGAACAGATGGACCCAGGCAGAAGATTCGTCCCTATAATCTGCATCCCCGGTACTTCACCTTCTCAGAAGTTTCAAAGCTGAGGAATATGAGAGCAGCAGTGGGTCAGTTATGCCTTGGCTCTCGTAAGTCCTCAGATGCCTTTGCTGGAGCCTCATCCTTGAAGCAAATTAAAGTGACCTGCTGGGAGAGTGGGCTACAGTCTTCAGGACATGACAATGTAACGAAGTTGTTTAGACAGTCCTTGGCTTTCCCAGGACCTCTGCCCCCCACCAGCACTCAGAAGGGGACCAGATTTCAGGGTGACACCACTTCGGTGACTCCTATATGAAGGAGTAGGGGAAGTGAGGTTAGGGGATTTCTGCGCTCGCTGATCTGTGCAAGTATCCTGTTCTGCTTGGCTAGTCTTCCTATCCTAATCTCCTCTGAAGTTTTATTTAAAGTCTAGTCCTTCGTTAGCTAGAAAGTACTGTTCAGAGTGCAGCTGGAGCAAATCAGATCTGTGGACATCTGCTGCTAGCCCAGCACTGTGGCAACTCTTGCATTCTCCTGTGTGACTTTTGCCTGTTAAAAGATGAGGGTTGCTCTGGTCCTGTTGCAGATGTCCTCATGCTATGGTCATTTGCAGGACAGTGAGCCAGTAACTTTAACTGAAGCAGCAGAAGATGTTTCAGGAGTCAAATAAAATCATGATGCATTAAACATGGGTGACATCTGTAGAGCCTGGATGACTCTAATCAGGGAATCGCCTATTTTTGCAAACACTGGGCTCAGTCATGTAGGGTTTTTTTTCTGCTAAACTATGCTAAAATATAGCAATTCTCCTTTTGCCGTGCACCCCTGCCTCCAAGTGCCATTCAGAACTGGAGTATTGGCACCTTGCTCCAGGACTATATTAGCTGTGCTTAGTGATGGCAGATGGCCATCAGCAGCTTGCTGCTGTGTCATATTAACATGCCTCCAGGCAAATATAAGAGATGCCTATAAAAGAAAGCAGCTGCATTAAGAAGTGTACACTTCTCTTTCAAGTATTAGAAGAATGTCAAAGAGGTGAAGCACTTGTCCTTTTTACAAATTAACTGAAAAAGTATTTTCTGGCACGATTCTTATTGCAGCACTTTGCTTCATCATCTGTAGGGCCCTGATGTTAGCTGGCATTTGGCCATGGTCATGAAATTTGACTTGTCCTTCTTAATTCAGTGCGTAAGGACAAGAAAGTAGGATTTCTTGTTTTCATAGATGACTGGAAGAAAAAGATACTTTGCTCTGAAAAATAAAAGGAGGCCTGGTCTTTTAGGAGCTGCCTTGAGGGTGCTGTGTATTTGCAGATGTACAGCTAGGAGGAATTTCCCTTCTCTGTAGTTAGTAAGACAGTCAACTTTTCGATGACCTGTATTAATAAAATCTCAAAGCTGTTTGTTAGGAAGAAAGTTCCATTGATCAACATCTTCAAAGACAAGAAATTAAAATATTATGACTGTCTCTGTTCTTGAATGAATATACTGTTGAAAGTTTGAATCACAATGCAATCCTAGGTACCATATTGTAATACTTCATTCCACTACCTTTAATTGCAGCGAGTAAAATCTTACTCTTTCAGGAGGTGCATTTAAGGTGCTGTATTTGTGGCTTGTCCACAACAAAGAACATCTGTAGCAGAGGAAAAGGGACTCTGTCTGCTTTGTGCCTTCAGAAGAAGACAGTAAAGGTTGAGCAAACCTAATTCACAGAATGTGCCTAGCATTTCTGAGAGCTGATCCTCTAGTGCTTATTCTTACGGGTGTATTGTACCACTGTAATACTTATTCATTCACTAACTAAGCAATACAATATTAGTAAATATGTGGTTAAGATCATCCCAGTCTTTCAGTTGTAAATCCTGTCACAGTTTGTTATAGCCTTTTTCCTAAAGGATTTATGTACTTCTTGCTTATGCTATAAAGGAGAGTTGATGCTGTCAAACTTTAGGCACTGCAAGTTAAAAGTTAAGTTAAATCCATATGTTAGCAGGTCTTCCAAAACACATGAGTTTTTTAAATTTAAAATTCTTCAGGCTGCATGGAGGCTTCCTGCAGACCCATATTGAATGCATAGAGCCAAGATTATTGCTTACTAAGAAAGAACTGAGGGTAAAAGGAAGCCAAGTTTTGTAGAGCAGGGAGACAAAATTTACCTGAAATTAAAAATAATTCTTCAAAAGGCTGAAGTACTATCCAAATGAAGAAAATGAAAAGGATCATAAACCCTGGCAGATTAAATGTATAAATAGAACTTAACTATCCAAAAAAAGAGTTTGAGGAATAGCTAACAAAAGTAATAAATCTTTCTTCAAATGTATCAGGAACAGGAAGCCTGCCAAAGAGTTTGTAGGGCCAATAGATGATACAAGTATAAAAGGATCACTTAGGTAAGATAAAGCTGTTGCAGAACAAGTAAATGAAGTCTTTTTAGAATGGAAGGAGCCAGGGAGATTCCTATCTTGGAGCTTTTCTTTGTGAGAGGCTCATCAGAAGATTGGCCCAAAATTGAACTAGTTAAAAAATTATAGAGCAGTAAAGGAACAGTCACACAATGCTAGAAGCAGATGGTATTCATTTAAGAGTTTTGGAGGAATTCAGGGGTGAAAGGTCCAAATGATTAACATTGGTGTGTAACCCCTTGCTTTACACTGCTTTGATAGCTGGTAAATGTGACTCTAGACATTAAAGTGCATTCCAGCCAAGGTCTGGGGAGCTAGGACAGGTAAGAATAACGTCCATAGTAGGAAAACTGGTAGAAATTGTAAGAAAAAAATGAAACAGTGAACACACAGATAAATATGATGTGTTTGGAAAGAGTTAATAGTAGCTTGTGTAAAAGGAAGTTCAACCTCCCTAACCTATTTGTTCTTTGAAGAGGTTTGCCAAAACATGTTAACTGTGAAAGACCCTTTGATATGGACTACCTGGATTTCTGAAAGGCTTTTGGCAAGATTCCTTCACCAAAGGTTTTAAAGTACACTTGATAAACAGTCTTGGTGTACAAGGGAAAGCACAGATAAATAACATGCTGAAAGGTAGAAACTGGGGGTAGGGGCTGGAGATAGTCAGCTTTCATGTTGGAGCAGGAACATCAATGGAACTCCACAAGGGTCTGCTCTGGGACCTGGTATATCCATGTTCAGTGGTACTTATGATCACCCTTAATAAAATAATGACCTCAAGTGGATATTCTGCTACATAAAATTCTAAACTGACTTAGTATTGCTACTTCTACTATGTTAGGTTAGGAAGCAGTTCTTCTCCGCTGCATCTGTAGAGAGTTTTAAGTGCTGACATAGGCATCTAAAGTAGATGTCTAAAGGACAGATGTTATGAACTTCCACTAAGCTTCTCAATGTAAACGTTTGAATGTTGGGTGCCATGAGGCACTCATAACTCTGAAAAAGGCTTCATGAATCTCTGTGCAAATGCTTTCTTAGGATGAGTGGTGTAGCTATTCCTTTATCTGTGGATCACCAACAGTTGTATCCAAGCTTGAAATGAAAAGACACTGTCTCTAGAGATTCCTGATGTCAGTTCATATCACAGCATTTTTTCAGTAGTCAGATGGAGTAATTTTAGGCTACTGTATAGGACCATGCACATGTACATGTGTGTAGTTTTACAACAGCTGACAACAAATGAGTTAACAAGGCTCTGAGCAGAATTTAAAAAAAGATGTGAAACCAAAGGAAGAGGGAATGACTGGTCTGGCTATGTGAGTACTAGGTTTGTTCTCTGCGTTAGAAAGCTCCCTATGTCCTTTTGGTTTAACAGTGCAGGCTGGGTCATGCCCATGTGCTACCAACCATAGTGCTTTCCAGTGGGCAGTTTAGTAGCTAAACTTGTGGTTTTGTGCCAAGGAACCTACTTGAGTCATTCCAGTTGTCTGCAATCTCAGTTTGACGTGCTCTTTGTTTGATTCAAAATTTCATATTCTGTTCATAATCCTCGCTAGTGGGATAGTTTGCTGTGGGATACCTCCAGATGGAAAGTATGGAGTAATTATGGCAAGTCCTGGCATCATGCTGTGAAATATGCTCTGTTGAACTGTGATGTAATTTCTCATTGCTTTGAATATTTTTTAACAGAGAGCTACAGAAAAACTGCACTTGAGGTTACAGGCATTGCACAGGGTCCCATGGAGGCCTGGGTAAGCAGAAATGTCTTAGAATGTCCAAGCCAAGAGCAGTATTGACTCAATCCAGTCCATACTTTTCATCCTACAGGCTTGAGTGTTCTGCCCAGTGTGATCCTCAATGGCAGTAGAGATCTGGCTCAGCATGAGCCTGGTGTGAAACAGGGGTAGTGAGCCATCCTTTGCTGCTCTGGCATAGTGATGGTGTTGCACCTTGTGGGGAGGGAGGGCATAAGTCTCAAAAGGCAAGGTTGTTCTTATGTGGTCAGCTGTGTCACAAACAAAAAGGTCAGAGCTGGGCTATGGGATGAGATGGAAATGTAGCTGGTCAGAGAGAGGCCAGCTTAGCTATGGGGAAAGTGTTAACAACTGACTCAGTATCCTGGTCTTTGGTGCTTCACATTACTTCAGGACTTTTTATTCCAGAGGTGAGGTTAGTTTTACATTCACTCTCCTTCCCTTATCATGGGAAGCTATCTGCTGTAGCTTATATGGGTATATTATGAAAATAGTTTTAATGCTGCTTGGTGATATTGCTGATCCTCACAGTATTTTGATAACCATTTCATTATTATACGAGATTTTCAAACAGAGATTAACCTAGCAGTGATTCTTTTGTGGAGCTTTTAGCTTCTGGACTGTTTAACTCCTATATAGATATATTCTATGGGTAGATTTTAAGAGATTCCAGGGTTTAATATGACTGGAGAAAAATCAGATCCAAAAGTCCAAACAAGGACACTAATATTAATATTGTAGTGATGTTCTCATTGGAAAAAGTATTGCTTATTGACATGCAACAACTGCAATGGATACACTCTGGTTTTCTGTCAGTAACACAGGACATGAAGAAGCAGAATAGCAGTTATAAATTTTCCCACAGAAGGTTTATTTATATAAAAAATGGTTTCCAACATGATAAAATCACAAGGTATTTGTAGTGAAACATAGTTAATGGTCTTTACTGTGTCTCCAGCTTAAGGAGAATTTCAGAGGTTAGTAATAGAATTTTAAATGGGACAGATATTAATAACTATGTGTTCTCTGTGAGGCCCATTGTGATGACTGACAACACCTCTCTTATGCAGTCATCATTTGTAATTCACACTTTGGACTTTCATGCAAAGAGCTGCAAAATGCATTCCTTACAAAGAATATTAGAGTTTAAAAAGTACAGTTTCATGAAGTTGTTCAACACTATGAAGATTTGTTTTAAATAAAAAGGGAATATATTGGTCAAACAAGCAAAATTACCTGATGGAAACAAAACAAAACAAAAAAATAACTGCAAATTTTCCTTTCAAGAGTCCCAGGAAATGCTGAGGTACCAAGCAACCTTGCAATTATTGCTTAAGCCATTTAATGGTATTTTTCCTTTCACTACTGAACTTAGTACACTTTAAATTGAGAAATAAAGAAGAAAAACCTAAGAACAGCCAAAACAAAAAAGTCACGAATAACCTTCGTAGAAGGTCTTTACCAAATTACACTACTACTGATCTTTCCACTCCTCTGAGCTCTAGGTTCAGTTCATATTTCTGCTACAGACTGTTCCACAAGAATGTAACTGACTTCTAAAAAATTTCTTGTGCTAATCTAATACAAATGCCATTGAAACAAAATGATACGTCTAACAACACGAGTGCTGACCACTTTTGAACATCTCACCTTTAGTGTCTATGCATAACTTATTTATTAAAAAAAAAATAATTTGCAATATTTACTTTCTTCTATTCCAGATATCTCTGTCTCTTTCTAATTTATTTCAGGATGCTCAGATATTTAAAGACCTTTAATAATCAAAGTCCTCTTGAAGTTCATGGCTTCCATTGAAGTCATGAAAAGTTGGGTATGTAATACCCATGAGGAATCTAGCTGAAGCCCGCAGGGCTAAGGACAATCTTTGCAGTGTTGTGTGGCACAAAGGTTCTTCAGTGGTATTGAAAAGTTGTTGCACAGATCTTTAAAAATAATGACAACAGCCAAGAAGTAGGTTTTTTGATCCTAATTCGGTGGTTGCTACTTGCCACTGAAGGCAGGAGAGGGGATGTCTGCTGGGGTTTCACTAATCTTTGAATAAGCAACAACAATAGATGGGTAGTTGTATAGCAGGGACATACT
>WTSP01013443.1:0-12788 GCA_025331215.1 Actenoides lindsayi | reverse complement strand
GACATAGACCTGTTGGAGACAGTCCAGAGGAGAGCCACAAAGATGATTGGAGGGCTGGATCGCCTCTCCTGTGAGGACAGGCTGAGAGAGTTGGGCTTGTTCAGAGAAGACCCTGGGGAGATCTTATTGTGGCCTTCCAGGATATGAAAGGAGCCTGCAAGAAAGCTGGGGAGGGGCTTTTTAAAAGGGCTTGCAATGATAGGACAAGGCGTAACGTTTTGAAACTGGAAGAGAGTATATTTAGATTAGAAATTAAGAAGAAGTTCTTCTCTCTGAGAGTGATGAGACACTGGAACAGAGTACCCTGGGAAGCTGTGTATGCTTCACCACTGGATGTGTTCAAGACCAGGTTTCACGGGGCTTTGAGCAACCAGATTTAGTGGGAGCTGTCCCTGCCTATGCCAGGGGTGTTGGAACTAGTTGATCTTTAAGATTGGTGCCAACTCAAACCATTCTATTATTCTATGATAAGCAGATATTGTTGAATCTCAGTTGCATGTAGAAAATACAGATTTTATATACATCATCTTTTATTCATTGCAAGCAATTAAACATGCAGGTGATAAGCCCTCTTTAAACAATTGGGGTAGTAGAAAGGTACTGATATCTTTGGTGCATGATGGTGAGGGAAATTCAAGAGGATGTGGGAGGCCAGTTGCAATGGGAGTTTGAGGTCAGTTTTTGAGAAGTTGTGAATATAAAACATATTGCTAGTAGGAGTTGAGCAAATGTAGGGAGACAGAAGGCAATGTATGACATACATACATTTGAATTTTCATTGACTTGTAGTTCCTCTAAACATTTGGTTTTTGCTTCTAAACTATGACACATAATGTGTCCCAGAAAAGTAGCAAGCAGGCTATCATTTACTCTGTCTCCCTAATCTGAGACTTCCAGAGAAATAGGTGGCAGGGAGATATGTCCAGGTGATTGCAATAACCACCACAGTCACCTCGATTTGATTCCATCTGAGAGAAGCAGTTCTTCTTGCATGCCAAGGTCTGAAGTGCTGCTGCTGAACCCAGCACACTGCATCACGTGAGCGAGAGGGAATGTTGCTCACTCAGCCTTGCTACTGTGCGGCTGCCAGCCAGGACGGCTGCTGCTGGGGTGGGATCTGCAGCAGGAGGGGAGCTCTGTCTGCAGTGGCCAAACATGTATCCCCCTTGCAAAGCCCAGGGACTACCCCGCAGCCACTAGGGTCATCTCTGTCCTGGAGATTTGCAAGGTACATTGTGGATCTGCCATGGCTCCTCCTCTGAGGCTCCTTGTGACGGGGCCGAGCAGACACACTGTTCTCTTCTAGTGCTGCTCTGCTTAAATTAGTCCCACTGCTCACTTCTGTGTGGACTCACTACCTTACAGAATCATACAATTATTCTGGTTGGAAGAGACTTTCAAGATCATCAGGTCCAGCTGTTAACCCAGCATTACCAGGTCACCACTAAACCATGTCTCTAAGAGCCACATTTACATTCATTGTAAATACCACTAGGGATGATGACACCACCACTTCCTGGGGAAGCCTGTTCCAGTGCTTTACAACCCTTTCAGTGAATAAATTCTTCCTAATATTCACTCTGTACTTCCTCTGGTGCAACGTGAGGCCATTTTCTTTTGTCCTATTTCTTTCTACATGGGAGAACAGAATGACTCCTGCCTCTCTACAACCTCCTTTCATGTAGTTGTAGAGAGTGATAAGGTCTCTCTTGAGCCTCCTTTTCTCTAAACACCCGAAGTTCCCTCAGCCACTGCTCATAAGACTTGTGCTCTAGATCCTTCACCAGCTTCAGTACCCTAAATAAGGACCTGATTTTAATAATTTTGATGAAGACAGAAATGCATTTCTTCTTTCTGATCTGCTTGGACTCTGTTGTCTATGTGACAACAGGTATTTCTGAAACGATTTTGCTGATCATTGCAGAATGTTGAGTTTGGAAAGAAGCGAGTGGTTCATGTCAGTCAGAAATGTGGATATGGGTGAGGCAGATACCGAGCTTTGCCAAGCCAGGATGAGGGCAGTGGTGAGTGCCACACTCTGTGTTAGCTTTGCACCAGCTCAGGTGCTGCCAGCGGCTTTCCTGCTCATGGAGTGATGGGAGCAGCAGTGGGTTGGTGGCAGTAACTCAGTGAGACTGTGTTTTTATCACTAGCCAGACTGTGGGGTGAAGAATAAATTAAAAAATTCCTTGTACAGTGGTGACAGTGCTCACCCATTTTAATTGTCCCAAGTCACAGGGAATACAAACCTGACAGGGTGATGGCATTCACCTTCTGGCCTTGAATGAATACCAGCTTCTTGACTTCTTACCTGCACGGTTCCCCAGAAAATGGTAAGATATACATGGAAAATGTCATTTGCACAGTCATGTCCTGCATATGGAGTGCAGGCACTGCCTTAATTTTCACAAGTCTGTCTGCCACTTGCCGTTTCCTCCATGGATGAGGCACGATCATCAGCAGGGCAGCTTTTGGAGTCATGTGCACTAGGCCAACAGTTCTCCAGGACTTCTATAATCACAACTGTCTGGGCATGTTGCCATTCCAGTCTGGCCTCCTGAGCAAAGCTTTCTGGCTTCCTGCAGGATGCAGAAGGTCAGATTGCTATGAGAGCTTGTGTAACTCCAGGAAAGCACCTAAATTAAGCACACATGCTATTGTAATTGCTTTGAAATCACCTGGCAACTTCCTCCAGTCTCTTCATGCATGACTTTTTTCTTTAGCAGTCAGTGATGTTAAGTGAGGAAAGCAAGTGGTTACAGACCAGTGTATTAATGATGAGCCTGGATTTGTTCCCACAGAAGTTCCCAGTCATAGTGCTTACACTGATTTCTGTTGGAGCACTCACACCCTTAGATCTCACCCCCTGAGCAACACCAGGAAACAATTGTTATTGTTATCTGAATTTCCTTTTGGTCTTGATCCTTTGGGCCTTTAAAATAAAAAAAAAAGAGGAAAAAAGAAAAAAAAAAGTAAAAAAAAAAAGGTCATAGCAGTATTTAGACTCCAAAGGTGAAGGCAAAATTGCTGTTGCATGCTGGTGAAAAGAAGTGTTTATTGGCAATACAGAGCCAGAAAGCATTCAGGGGAGATTATCAAAGAGAGTGGCTTGGGGAAACTCACCTGCCACGTTTGATGTTGCTTGTCAAACTCACAACAGCCCCATATGAAACAGGGAAAAGCGTGGTGTGACTGGCAGGGGCTGCAACCTGACGCTTGAAGACCTGCAGGTACAGGGACCAGCAGCTGCCTGCTGAGCCCTGTCCCTGCTTCCCATCTGGTCAGAAATTGCCACTGAAGCCTCTACATAAAAGGCTGATTGGGAATTTATGACTTGCGGGGGGAATCCTGGAGAGGTTTTATTTCTGATTCAAAGCACCATGGGGTGCTGACAAAAATCTAGGTAGGGCTGAAGAAAAGAAGGTTACTGGGGGGAATCTCTGACCTACAACGCTGTCTCTGGCTGCATGTCCATTTTGGGAAGGCAAAACCCCAAACTAACCTCTTGCCCTGATATCTGCAAGGACTTCCACCACATATATGATAGAAGATAGTCTCTGAAATGTAATTGTGACACAGATACTATCTGACTGCTGCAATAAACAAGGGTTGTATTTAAAGTTTGTGCACACACTAATTTGAAATCAAAACTTTGGCAGCTTGGACCCTACACACTTGTGATTGATTTGACTATAGGTTGTGAAATTTAGGATACAGGGTTTCTTTTCCTAATGCCATGAATAAAATCACCACTGATACACTGTTCAGAGGGGTATGAACCAAACCTGAAGGCTCTGATTCTGCAGGTGTGCATTCATTTTTATTATGTTTGTAAGAAGAGACAGACACTTGCATGAGATTATATGATGTGGTATATGTAGCTGCTTTCTTTACATTAGTAACTTCAGATAATTTAGTGTCACACAGATATTTCTTAATAATTTATTCCAAACTGAATCAGTGGTATTTTTAGTTTTTAGATAAAAAAAAGTGAAGCCTAATTATTTTATTTATTTTTAATGTTCATAAGTACTTGCTTAACCCATGTGGAGGAATTCTTTCCAGGTGGCGTTGTTTTTTGGTGTTTTTTTCTTCTTTTCTTTTCAGTGGGGATTTCCTTGTTCTTGCAAATACGTACCAAATTTTCAAAACAACTTCTGAGAGTAAAAGCTAATCTATGGACTCGTGAGTGGCAAATTTGCAAGGAGAATACAAGGGCATATTTACTCCTGCTCACATATTTTAAAAAGTGTTCAAACACCTGACCAATCTAACAATTTGGGAAAGGCAGCTTTTACAAAATTATACATCATTCTTTGATCATCTCTCAGTGACTGATCTTTGTAGTTGGAAGTTGCTGCCAATAAATTTTCACCTTAAAAAGACTTCTAGAGCTGATTTATCTTGTGAAGATGAAAAATAGATGATGGTTTAGCACTTAAAATGAAAAAAAAATTTCAAAATGCAATTTCAGATAGAGTTGCAAAGGGACTATTTATGCAAAAATTGATATTAGTTATCAGTGTGTGCTTGCATTCGTATTGTATGTCTTCTGCAGCAAGGAACAATATTGACATGTTTCTTATTATTAAAGTAGATAGTTGCCCTACTATGCTAATGCCCTTCTTCTGCCTGAGATCTCTGAGGTCACTTGCTATAAGCCAATATATGAGCCTAGGAAACATTACAGGACATGAACGCAAAGTATTAGCTCTGGACTAAGAAGCCTGTCAGAGCTTTGGCATGATTAAATGCTTGTTTAATTTTTTGTCTTTTAACAACAGGCATATTTTAGGGCAATCCATGCATAAGAGCTGGGCTTGTGCCTTTTACATCTGTGAAACCTGCAGCTGTCAAAATTTTTCTTTCTTGTGGAGTTCCAACCTGGGAAAAAAAAAAAAAAAATGGATTTTCGGTCAGAAGCTTAGGGATTTTGCCATGAAGTGTAAATCTGAGTAGTAGGAACATTTTTTTTAGCTTACAGTATATATAAAAAAAAAAAAAAAGTAAAAAATGCCTTTGTATGCATTCTCTTTTGCCTGCAAGACAACAGTGTTCTGTGACATTAATTTCACTGGTGATTGCCTTATTCTGGTGGTCAATGATCAGAAGGACCCACATCTTAGATGCATGATTCTAAACAAACACTTGCCATACTGGATCCTGGCTTGTTATGTTCCAAGCTTGGGAATGTCTGCCCTGGTCCCTGGGGATTCCCAGGACCCAGAGACACAGTGAGGTGGAGGAGAGTGCTGAGTTCACAACATTGCTCCTGGGATGGCCAGCTGCTAGCTGAGATTTTGGCATGGAAATGTAATCCTGTATCTCTGCATAGAAGTTTGTGCACTGCCTGGGCATGATGGTCATAGGCATGTGATGAATTGCATCTCCGTGTAGTAAACTGCACTGACTGCTGCTGAATGCTTTTTTGAAATGGGACATGCCATTTGCTGTTGCTTTGTAAAAGTAAATTTTCCTGCAATGAAACAGATGACTATGGCATTACAGTATTAGTTTTCCTTTGATGTGGAATACTAATTTCTATGTCAAGTAAGCATACAGTTTTAAGCACTTAAAATATAAATACGCGATTTGCAGACATAGATCCCCCTGAGTCATAAAGCATTGTTTGCAGACCACTGACTTCACTTTGTGAACAAGTGATATCTCCTGGAAAGGTTTTCTGTTCACTAAGCACTATGATCTGCAGATGATTAACTTTATTTCTTATTTTTGAAAGTTTGAAGGAGCTTGGTGATTTCAGCTAGTGTTCATGTGACATTTCTTCATGCTCCATATTTGCATGTGCATTGATGGTACTCTGTGAGCAGGAGCTGTGGCAGAACAGAGTGACAGTAGGATAGGGTGACAGCATTGCTGAGTGAGTATGACTTTCACATGGCAGTTCACTGGCAGATTGTCCAGGCCAGCTGGATCAGCACGCGCTGTACCTGTCCTGGAGTTCACTTTCAGGAGCAGCAGGCTTTAGAGAATAAACAAACTTAAATCAAAATCAGATTTTACTTATTTTTGCAGACTGCAGTGAGGTTTTGTTCTCTACATATGTTTTCTGCCTGAGTGGCAAAGGATTCCCCATGGCCACGTGGCACAGAGGAGGAAGGAGGTGGATTACCCCCACACTGGCACTGTGTCATGGGTAGGTGTATGGCAGGGCAGCTTCTGGGACACCCTGTCACTCTCAAGTACAACTCTGGGAACTGGATCCAGGGTTTCATTACTAAGGCACAACACCAGGACAAATTTTAATAGCCCACTCCTAAAGGAAAGCTATTGTCACAATAATGTGTGTTTTGATTGATACTTGCAGAATTTTGAGTGCACATTTCATCCTCAGAAAGCAAGAGGACATGATTCTGTTATGAACTGTTATGTCTAGCTGTAAAAAGTTTGGAGTGTTTGCAGTGGAAATGCAAACAAAAAGTATATTCTTGTTGTGCTGTGCCGTCAGTAAAAAAATTCAGATAGGTTTTGTTGAATGTAGTCTCTGAAGCCATGTAATAAACGAAGAAAAATCATGGAAGTGCCAATAAGCTTCAAGCATAGGATTAAACTGACATTGTCAAAAAGTAACGGCTCCCTAAACAGACATGAATCCTAATGTGCAGGAGTTAGGGTTGTTGCACTAAAAGAAGATAAATGCATCAATTTTTGCATGTAAAATCTTTTGTCTTGTAGTCAGTGTAAGTACCAGCAGAGTGTGTTTAGCGCTACCATTATCAAAGAGAAAAGTGATGCTGCCCCTGATCTGAAGGGATGTTTTTCAGGGTTATTGCAAAGGAATCTACTTATCTAGCAATAAAATGAAGTACTTTCAAGGACCAAAGATGACCGCCACGGCCACCAAAGGGAACACAGCATAGGTGCCTCATGCATCAGCCATGTACCCTACCTCTGAAAGAAAACCAGCACTTGTGGGTCCTTGCAGCTCTGTTACACTCCACTGACCTCGTTAGTTCCAGATACAATGTTAGCATCTGCACAGGCAGATACCTTTCCTGAGTCAGGGTCTAGAGCATGAAGTGAAGAAGTTTTCTGCATGTATTTGACTCTGCGGGGAGAACACAAGTCAGATGACAGTGTAGTTTCCAAACAGGCATCTGGCCAGCCCACTGGATAATAAATTTACTTTGGCTGGAGAAGAAAAAAAGCGCTACAGGAACCTTTAAAGGAAGTTTTTATTCATTAATTGTCTAAATTCCCCTGCTGCTGCATGACACCAGATGGTAGTGCTGAGGACAAGCCTAACACATGTTACCTGTATACCATGGACAGACTGGCTGGTGCCTTCCAGGGAGAAGCTGCTCCTTTCCTCCATTTCTGAGGTGCCTGTCAAAGCTGTTGAATGCTTCAGTTCACCATCAGCAGAGTTTCTGAGGTGTGGGTCTGCAGTTTCTATTCATTTTCCAGGAATGCTAGACCGCTCACCACCTAGGAATGGCCAGCTACTGTACCTGGCACTTTCAGAGAAGCAACTTTCTATCCTTCTGAGAAAGTACAAACCATTGCTTCAATATTCAGAGAGAAGAGGCTGAGAGTTAGACAAACTTCAATGTTGCAGGCCCTTGATATTTTGCTCAGACCATCAATTTTCTATAGTCCAAAGAGTATCAGCTACAAACCAAGCAGCTTTTGTTTAAGATTATTCAGGCAATGGGTGCATGAGAACTAAACATAACTAACACAAGCACATGAAAGCAGTTATCTAATAAAACCCATCTTGTGGTGTGTGAGTCATTATAAATAGGTCCGCTTGTAAATATGAACAAGGTGACAAAAAAAAATAGATAAATTTGGTTTTGAGTTTAAAATAATCTCAAAAAGCTCACCTGCTCTTGCGGACTACACTGATTTTTCTCATGAAGTCCACTGTGATATTTGAAGTAGATGATAAATTTTAGCACATGTACTAAATTTTAGCACCAGTACTAATGAAAATATTGCAATGGCAGGCTGTTTTTTTTTTAAAGTATGAAAATACAAAAACTGGAATAGTTTTATGTTTTCTCCTTGCTTGCCAAAAACCCACCACTTTTTACACTGAAGAAAAATGACCATATGAATATATTCCTTGAAGTCTTACCACAGCACATGAATTTGCAATTTCTGTTCCTGCAACTTTTACTTCCCCATTTGCAGGGAGGTAAGACATGTCAATTTGTTTCTTTTCAGAAGTACACCAGAGCTGTTTTCAGGCTGTGTTTGATGTTTGTTTATCGACCGCTCTCCTAAGAAAGCAGAATCCACTTCAGCTGGATTGAGGTTTGCAAATGAGAATTTGCTTTGCACCACCAGGACTGTTTCCAATTGACTAATGCTTTAAAGACACAGTCAGTTAAAAGGCACAATTTAAAAGCCTGTAACCACATCAGAAGGAGAGAAAATGCATGTACACAGGCTCTAGCACAGTCTTGTGATAGTGTCAGTTAACTTAAATTTTACATTCTGGTTCACTAGGGTATCCCACAAGTATGTGGAAAAATTAACTTTGAGAACTGTAGTCTTGTAGACACATAATTAGTGCAGCTTTTAGGTGATCAACACAGCCACGGCCGCGGCAAAGGGGTAGAGGTGTGCCAAATATCACTGCAGTCTCTGATCATGTTGTTGATACCTGTAGCTCAATGCCTTTGAAGGCAAAGGTAATTGTCTCAGTGTTGGTGTAAAAAATAGCTAAATTTGGGTCAATAGGTATGCATAATGAACACAAATGTCATGAGGTTAACTTAGCTATCTCACACTAATATGTTTTATTGTAACCATCTTGAAATTAATGGGGAGATTTTTGCAGGATGAGATGCTGAAATGCCTTTTGTGTGGTGTAGGTTGTAGGGTGAGTGGGAGCTGATGTGAGAGGGATAAGAACTAATTCACTGAAGTACAGTGGGTTATAAGTTACAGCATTAAGTATACTCAATGCCTGAGGACTTCTTGATGTGAAAGACAGAAAGAGCACCCAAAGGGATGGCTCTTTTAGATGTGATTACAATCTAGAGGAGCTATTGGCAAGCAGGAACACTCTAGTGATTTGGGTCAGAATGATCAGCAAAGAAAATGACCAGGCTGACTTATGGGAGATGTAGAATCAGGAGGCAAAACTAACAGACTTCCAGAAAAGCCGACAACAGTGCTTGATGTATATACGGAAAAAAATCCCACAGGAAATGTGTTTAAAGGGAAAAAAAAAATAATTAGGAAAACTGCTTGTTCTGTAAGGGAAATACATTGAACATTAAAGTTCAGCCTGTGCTTGTGTGGGAGGTTGGAAAGTATAGTTAATAGAGCATCTAAATCTTAACTATAAAAAGGGAGATAGAAGACATGCAAACTTGTTCAAGCTACTATGCATGGGTGTGAGGGAAAAGCATGAAGAGTTGGGGATGAATTAGAGATGGTCAAGCCATGGACTGAGATGGAGACAGTACTGAGCAGGCTTCTGTAAGGGCACTGCTTGTAAGAGGCAGAGTGATAGAAGCTGTAATCCATCACTGAGTGGGAAGGAAAAGCTAGATGGGTGCTGAGAAAGCTAAAACATTTCAGGCTTGTTATGGTTCACTCTTCATCAGAAAGGCCAGCTGACTCAGCAACAGAGAAGTGAGAGTTGAAGGCAGAATAAAACAGAGATTATTTAGCTAAGGCTGAGTTTTCTAGTTTGTCTGGACTTGACCTGGAGGACGCCACAGAGCTGTCACCTTTGGGAATGTCTGTCCTTGACCCAGGAAGGTAGAGGATTTTAACAGGTAACAATAGCTTATAGACTTAAAAAGAAGAAAGGAGACTAGTGTTATTAACTCTGACTATAATTTCGATTCCCAGAAAAATACTGGAATAAAAGCTCAAATTGTTTGAAAATACTAAAAAGATAAATATGGAGATGAGTAACAGCCAAAATTAATTTACTCTGTACAAATGATTCTAAATCTGTCTAATTTGCTGCCTGGACAGCGTGACTGGAGTTGTGTGCAGCAGTTAGCTTTCTTGATTTTAGTAGGACTCCTTGACATCCAGGTGACATCCTGATAGACAAGCTGAGGGGACAGAATCTGGCAAAAGTGCTCCAAAGAGAGTGCTCATCTGACAGGAAACCAGGTTCAAAGCGTACTGATTACCTGCTTTGTGTCAAGCCCAAAGGGTGTGATTTTGCCACAGTCTGCCCTCCTTCACACTCTATTCAGTATTTCTCTGAATTACTTGTAAAGTGGAGTAGAGAGTATGCTGGATAGGTTCACGTGGCACTCCATTGAGAAGAGATAGATTTGCACTGAGGGACAGGATTAGAGCTTGAAAAGATCATGGCAAACTGAATACAGATTTGAAAAATAAGATTCAATTCAGTAACGGCTGCGTAGTCAGTGAGGATGTGGGAGTAGTCACATGGAATAAATATCTAGGGTGGGTAAAATCAAAGTTTAAAGCAATTTTGCAGGGACGGTCCTAGCAGTTATTGTTGATCACACACCAAAGACAAGTCATAGACATCATTCATCATTGAATGACAAATGTCATTCTGTTATGTAAAAGGCAAACATCACATGGAGATATCTGACCAGGTCAGTCAGCAAGACGCATGACAGCTTTGTTCAACCCACAGCTGGGGTGCTGTCTCCTGATTTGGACACTGGACTTCCAGAAATTGATAACTATTTATATAAAATACAAAAGAAAGCAATGAGAAGGACCAAATGTCTAGAAAATTTCACCTGTGAGAATCAGTTTAAAGAACTAGAGTGGCTTAGTCAAGAGGGAAAAAAAACCTGAAGGGATACCTGAAAGCAATCCCCAAGGACAAAGAAGGTAGCTTCAGAGAAGAAGGAATTAATCTGTTCTTCAGGCCTACTTTTGCTAGAAAATGAGCTAAAATTGTACTAGGTACTTGAAAGCTGCAAGTAGTAGGGAAATCTTACTACTAGGATAGTCTCACTACCAGTATGAGACAATTATCTGAGTGTACTAATATCTTGAGAGGGCCAAGGCATTTAAGAATGTTACAAATATCTTTACCCCTGGAAGAAGAGAGGAGATGGTCTGCAGGATGCCCTGGGATAGTATTAAAACCTTTGAAATAAACTAAACAAATATTGCATACTGGAGGCAGCAGCTGAGGTTTCACAGAGCAATATATACACTTTCTGCATTGCTGATGGCCCATCTCACAGGCAACTTTTTTTGACATACCTTGCAGTCTTTTTTCCTATGCTAAGAATTTTCCTACCCTGTGGGTTCTAAGAAAAATAAGACAGATAGAGACTTGTTCAGAGGTCTTTTATTTATCTGTTTTAATCGTCCTTCCTTCCTTGTTTGAAGACTATATGGATGCCACTCAAGGATGAGAATTTGCACAATATAATATGGACACCTTAATGTATGCTCAGATCTGTGAGTAGTAAATTTCCTCATTACTATGTTTTCACTTAATCTCATCTTTAAGATGAACCAGAAATGTATACGTCTAGATATATCTATTAATACTTATGTTGCCACATTATCCTTACGTTTCAGCAAAAAGCACACATAGAAAAGGTATCAATTTTGGGCTAACATATTCTGAAAGCTTGGTGTTCTTTTTCCCCAAGTAACCAAAATACTGAGGCTTGCAGGTCTAGTGATTAAAAGCCCTAGATAAAAGCAGGGGTCAATCTTTCATAGGCTATCAGAGCATTACTTCTGAAACTAGACCAGATGCTTATCCTGTCTGATTTGTATGGTTTTGGCTGTGTTACTCATGAAGACTTGCTCTGGGCTGAGACAGCTGAATACATTTCTTTTTTTCTTTATTAGTGGACAGAATGTTGAGACTGACTCAGCCTGTTTTCTGAGACGTGCTAAACCCGCAAAGGCTCCCCTCACCTCTGGCCCTTGCCAAGAAGCTAGGAAATCAGTGAGCAGGGCCATGGTTATTTATGCTGAATTTAAATCTTGGCTAGCTTCTGTGTGTAAAACCAGCAAGTTCCTGTCTGTTCCAAACCTGATGTTTTTCCCGCATCTCTCTCTTTTCCCAGGAAAAGGGTAGAAAAGGCTCTGATAATAGAACCTTATCCAGGAAGGAACTGCAGGTGTTTTCTCCATGGCTTTTATCCTCATCAGGGCTTGTGCTTCCTTGTGAGCAGCCAGGATGGTGATTTCACCCAAATTGTATAATGTGTCACATAGTCCTTGGTTCAGCTGACAACTAGGGAAGGTCACTGGCAGGATCTTTGCTGTGCTAATGATCTTCCAAGCAGTGGCAAATATAATTAGAAAATCTGCAAGGCAATTGTTACTTCTAGTGGAAAGAATAACTAATTTAGCCTCACGAAGGCTATTGTCAAGTAAAGTTCTAAACACGAATTTACTGTCAACTCAAAAAATATGTTTAATATCTTGAAGATGGCTATGGTTTTATTATAAGCCATTGCATACCATACAGTCATATAGATGCTTGGGGTAGGTGAGGCATAGTGCATGTGTAAAGTTTCTGTTTTCATCTTATGTGTAGTAATGAGATCTGTATGTTAGCTAAGCAAGATAATTTATCTTAGATGTAATTACAGCATGATACAGTGGAGCATCTCCCTTATGATGAAAGGCTGAGGGAGCTGGGTCTCTTTAGCTTGGAGAAGAAAAGATTGAGGGGTGAGTTCATTAGTGTTTATAAATACATAAAGGTTCAGTGTCAGGAGGATGGAGCCAGGCTCTTCTCTATTATGTCCAATTATAGGACAAGGGGCAATGGGTGTAAGCTGGAGCATAAGAGGTTCCACAGAAACATAAGGAAAAACTTTTTCACTGTG
>WTSP01013440.1:0-19478 GCA_025331215.1 Actenoides lindsayi | reverse complement strand
AAGAGGACATCTCTTTTCCATTCAGGACTTTGACAGGTGGAGCTTGGAATGGAAATGGATGGTGAGTAGTGTGGGTGTCACAGAGGAGGCAGAGGGGTATTAAGGATAGCCAGCTCATGGTAACAAGGGAATATTTCCTTCTAGGAAAGAAAATATTTTTAAAATGTTAATTTAATTTGTGTTTCATCAAAAAATATTTTCCAAAACTATTTGTGATTGACTTTTTGGAGAACTTGGTGTTTAGCTATACAAATATCTTTAAATCAGTTCTAGGTTTCATCTGTTTGAACTAAATACAGACCTCTTTAAGAAACTGTTTGCTCCTTACCTTCATAAAACAAGGCAGAAGAGAACAAAAGTATAAAACAGAACAACAAAACAGCCTCCTTTCTCCCCAAAAGTTACCCTCAAAACACACTCTTTCAGTACAACACAAAATTCTTCAAATGCTTTTTAAACTAAAAAAAAAAATCCGTATTTTTCTTGGGAAAACACATATAGACAAAAATACAGAAGCCAAACTGATAAACACAATTGACCTGCTGTGATGTTAACTTAGAGCTCATTGATTTCATTTCTGATGTGCCACAGGAACATTCATTTGCAGTGAGTGCTAGCTACGACCTTTTCATTAGTGCTGCAGTGGCTGGATTGCACCTTTGGGCTGGTCAATGCAGACGGGCATAGTCTGTCCTGGGCTCTTCTGCTCTTGTTTCTGTCTGGCCAGCTGTGAGCTAATTAGCTAACGGCAATGGGCTGTTATCATGAAAGGCAGGACATGTTAGCCCAGGTGCAGTGCTGGAACAAGTATGAGGCTTCTGAGCTCAAGGTCTGTATTGTGATGGAATATTGAAAAAAAAAAAGGAAAAAGGTAATTTGAGATAATCCTGGTTATTACTCTAAGCAGGCACTTATAAGACCATTTTCAAGATTGCATCCAAGCATCTTCCAGTAATGAATTATTCATTTCAATAAATGGCTTGCTCTCTCCTCCATGATTGCTAATTTGGGATCTGGGTCACAATATTGAGTACAACCCATTGGGAGTCACTAACTCTGACAAACTCAGCCCTATTGGGGCATTTCTTCATTCAAAAGACAGTAGAGATGAATGGGTTGAGGCAGATGCTGCTCTCATTGAAATGAGCAATTCATCCCACACAGAGCTTCATGGAGATGATGAGTCTGTACCTCCTACATCTCAGTGCTGGGAGGCAGTTGGAGCTAAGAATGGGTTCAGCGCTTTCTCTTTTCTTGTCTTTTTTTTTTTTTTTTCTCAGATAAAATTGTCCATCTGCAAAATGTCACATCTTGAATTTAGACTGGCCTTTAAAGTTTTCTGGGGTGGGGTGTCTGCATGCTTACTCCCTGTCCTCTCTCTAATTTTGTTAATCAGAAGCCTGCCTGCACCACACCGTTCATAAATGCCTGGGAGAGCTGTGACAAGTAAATTTCAATCTCTCAGCGGAGCTGATATTCTTAGAGCTGCAGGAGCAGTCATCATGAAGGGGAAAGCTGTGAACGCCAATAAATTATTGAAGAAAGCAGGAGAAATATTTCCTTCTGTTGACACATTGGCATTCACCTTTGGGAATGTAATCATGGGAAAGGTAGGCAATCTTTTGTCATAGGGACCTTTCACTCTGAGAATTCAGTCTTTTTAAAACCTTAGTAGGGAGCCTGCAAGCTCTCAACATGGAAGGGATATTCAAGCTATAGGACACCTTCAGACAGGCACGTTGCTCAGAAATGACAGTGAAACTGAATCAACTCTGCTGCACATTAAAACATGCTCAATGATACAACAGGAGGTTTGTGGGGTAGGCCAAAACACCCCTCGCCCCCCCCCCCCCTGAAAAAGGATCTTCTCAGAAGTGGGATTTTTTTATAAAAAAAAAAAAACAACGCCACAAAAAAAAAAAAAAAAAAAAAAAAAAAAAGTCAGTATAAACATGGAGTAATGTAAAGTTCAGATGAGAGCAGGACGTGGAAGCCAACAGAAACCTGTCAGTCTAAGGCAGAGAATGAGCAAGGACATGTCTGCCGTGGAGAACCATTCCCTCTTAGGCTGTGCCTTGGGGGAATGGCTGGGGGTAAGACCTGAGACTGGGATTGTGCAGGGGTTGTTTCTTCTTGCCTGAAACTCTGGCTCTCTCTTCTTCTACCACCACTGACAAAAACAAAGCTGTCTAGGCTTCACAAGAAGGAGAATTTTTTCCTCTGAATTTCAAATTCTGTTTGGAAAGCCATCAAATTAGCACTGATGTTTTATTCCAACATCAGAAACGGCAGGGAAAAATACCCAGGAGCTCCCTGGATTTAAATCCACTAAATCAGCTCCAGTTTTGTTTAGACAAGATGAGTGAATAACCCCCCTCCTCAGCATCATATTTGGTTCAAATCACCAATTTACTGGTTTACTAAAATCTAAAACTGCCCCTCCAGCAAATTAAGGGATTACGTCAATCACTCAAGTCCAGTCTACCTGACAACAGCATGCAGCAACAGGGCAAAAGGTTTGATGCTCTGCTGGAATGTGATAAGGAGAAAATGCCAAATGACACATAGGCAAAGTTATTACCAGTGAGATGAAGACAAACTGGAGGGAGTTCAGAGAAGTGCAACAAAAATGATTAGAGAGCTGGAGGGGTTGATTTACAAGGAAAGTTTTACAAGAACAACTGTCAATATGCACAGCAGGGCTGAGCAAAATCTGAGGTGGGGGAGAGAGCCCGTTGCAGATGTCTGAACAGTGCAAACACCCAGGGAGGAACAAAATTACCCAAGGGGGAAATAACTAAGATAATGGGTTGAAATTAAGAGAAAGAGGATAAACATCAAAATAACTTCTCAGTGAAAAGACTGTGGAATAATCTAATACAGGAGGATGTAGAAGTCCAAACCAAACAAGCTATAAATTTGTTCCCAGAGTGTCTGCAGATGCAAACATTAACCACAATTAACTTTAGAAACCAAATATTTCTGAGCAACAAGTATCGAAGTTTTCAGAAGAATCCAGGTGCAAGAAACTATTTAAAAGGGATATTTTTTGGATAATTCATTGATAACTTCAGGGAGGAGGTGGAGAAAGCTCTTCAGTCTTCTCTTTCAGTTAAGTGGGTGAAGTGAGCACACTGGAAAGCCCAAAAAGTGCAGTTTTGGCAATCTGGTCACCAGCATGTTCCTTGATTAATAGTTTTCCAGTTGAGATAGCTGGTTTCAATCTGCTTCTGGCCTGGAGTGACTGGAAATCAACACCAGATAATGGCTGTTTGGTAGAAGATGTGACATGAGTTAATGCACTCACTTGAATTTCTACTGGATATCGGACATGTGTTCACATTAGAAATGCTTTGAACAGCAGGATCAGCATTAAATTAATGTCTATGCTGACAATCATGCCAAAGAAATCCAAAAGGGAATGGACATCAGTAATGAATTGCATATTCACCTTTGGAGTGAAGTCATCAACAAGGTAAACTTTACCTCATGGTTTCTGAGCCTCATCTCTACCACATCACCTAACTCCTGTATGAGATATCAGTGTGCAAAGCAACTCATTTTGCATATTTCCTCAGGTACTAGAAAAAGTTTCAATCAAAGAAAAGTTACATTACAGAGTATTTGTTAGATGATATTAATTTTTAAATAACTATTTTCAAGCTACTCCCCGATTGGAAAGGCACAAGCAGTTTGCTGTGTGTGACTTAATACATCTGGTTGTATAGAAGGTAGTAATAGCCTGCAATGAGTAAGGAAACAGCATGGGAATCTCCTACAGAGTGGTATTTGAAGGTCTGTCTGAGCAAAGCCACTTAGGCCATTTCTAGTTTATTGTTGTTACACTTTGGTGTGGCTTTCCAGTAATTTATAGGGGTGTTTGTTGAGTTCACGAGCTCTTGAGACCTGCATCCAATAAAATAGTGATGTACTTTCTCTTGACTGAAGGCAGAAGCATATATCATTGCATGCAGTGGGTCTGATATCATTTTATGCCAGATTGGGAAAAAGGCTGTAAGGCTCTAGCTTAGTCAAAAGAAGAGGAAAAGTAAAGAAAAATGTCAATAAAGGACACTGCATTGTGAAGGGCACTGTTTTGTCCTGGTTTCCTCAGTTTGATGCATTGTTAGCAGGCAAAGAATTTGGTAGGTTCATCTTATCCTTTACTAGAAGTTCCCATATTAGTTTATGATCTCTTCCTGAGACTGATATAAAGCCACAGAAGTTAATGGCCAGCTATTAGATTTATCATTATTTATATACACATATATATTCCCATAAATTTTCATCTGTATTTTAACATTTCCAACAAGTAGAGTGTTAATCATTTATGCCCTTGCAGTGTTAAAAAAAAAATATCCTTTTAAATTTAATTAACATTTTAAAAAGTTTCCTCTTCCTCTACCATTAGCCTCTTCCCCTCTATCAAACAACAACTGATGGATCAGACTTGGTTGATTAGCTCTACAGAAGAGGGAAAATCACCAAAGAAGCAAGGTTTATTCTTAAAATAACTTCCTTCTTTCCACCTACAATCTAGTCTAGACATACGAAGGTCTGCAGAATTATCCTATCTTGTAAGAAACAATGCAGAAAGAGTATCGAGTCCTAGAGTGACTGTGTGTGCCTGTATAAAATAAATACTAAAATCTCCTCCTTGCAAAAGGGAATGCCAGCAGTGCCTTTGCCAGTTTTCTCAGAAGTGTTAGCTCACTCATACATCAAGAAAAAGGGCCCAGGTGACTCTCTGATGTGATATCACCTGATAGCACAACACACAACAGTTATTTAAAGACATTCTTCAGGTGTAGACACTACTGTGTCCTGGCTAATGACAGTCCAGTCGATGACCCTGCAGCCACCTACCACAGAGGCTGGGGCAGAAGGCATGTGGCTTTATACATCCGTGTGAAATAGCAGGTGATTTCAGTGAAGCAAATATTTCTCTTGGTCAAGTATTTCCACTAACTTTCCATTGCCCTGGGGCAGTGATGTGGAGGCATCACACTTGCATACCAGCACGGGTTCCTTCATGGCATCAGCAGAAAGTGATGCCAGTTGGGTCACGGACCAGTCCCAGCCCACCTGGCTTCATCGGCGATCACAGGTGAGTGGGTCTGGCTATCGGCCATTTGGAGGGAGAAGTGATGAGTGGAAAGTTTTGTTTTCTTTGTTAAACTCAGCTTGGGATTTCCCTGTGACTGCTACCAGCAGAAAGTGTTAGCATATGAATTATTTAACATAAACTCAGGGACTGTAGTAAGTCTTCTGACTGTCTGACTTCGGCAGAGATTTCTTTAGCTGACAGTTTATATTCCTCTGTGACAGATGCATTTTCCGATCCTAGATTGTACCTCATGCTGGCCCAAAAAAAAGGCAGCTTCAGCATGAAAGCAGGGAGACCTTAAGAGAAAAGGGCTTTTGTGTAGAGAAATAAGTTAGGAACTAAAGCTCATAATTTCTGTTGTTAAATCAGTTTTAAAAAAGAAATAGATCATAATTCAAATTAAAGGTCATCTTCGATCCGTCTCCATCTCCCTGCTTTCTTGTTACTCCCTTTGTTCAGGAAAGCAATAAAACCCCCATTACTACTCAGATGTAAAGCCTTAAAGGGAGCGTAGGCTATTACAGATTCTCCAGCTGTATTTTGCATCTCCATCTGCAATCAGGGAGCATTTCTAATACCAACTGTAAACACACCTAAGTACAAATAAATGTTGCCTTGAAGAACTTATAAGGTAAATGGACAAGAAGTGGAAGAAAGGAAGCCATTGCTGAGGTGAGGAACTGAGGCGCAACAAGGTTAAGTGGCTTTCTGGAGGTCACTCAGGAAGTCTAACATCGAGCTGGGAAGAGAACCAAGCTCTTCTGAGTCATCATCCCCTGACAAGCCCATCCTTCTTCTTTTCCTACTAAATGGAACAATCCTGCATTGGTTGTGGTATAACGGTCTACATGACCGGGTAGGTCTTTTCCATTTCCAATGTCTATGATGAGAGTAATTCTGCTTAATGGGGATGCAGTCAGCTGGTGCCAATGGTTAAGTGTTGCTTAACCAGGTGTTAAATAGGTATGAAATTCCAAGCTCTGGGCTTTGAATGCAGAAGTTGCCAAATGAAAATGAAAATAAAATAAAATAAATAGCAAAGGAAAAAAACAAAACAACAAAACAAAAAGGAAAAAAAAACAGAAAAGAAAAAATAAAGCAAAGCGAGAAGAAAAAAAAATGCCTTACAGTATCAGATCCATGTGCTTACATGCATCCAGCCTGTTTTTTACCTTCAGTTCCCAGGTTTCCAAGGGAGTTTAAATAGCATGTTTACTTAATAAGGTTAACAGACTATACAACACCCAGCTCTATTTAAGTAGCTTCCTCCCCCTTTCTCTTTTTAAAAATATGCTTGATAGCTGGTTTTTTTATCATCTGTCACTTTCTCTTGCAATGTCACCTTTAACTTGCTATTGAAACTTACTGTTCTGGTGAAGTCTCTCTGCTTTCCATTTGACATGTTTATTTAATGTCTAGTAACAAGACTAGCAATTGTATTCAGGCATCAAGCAAGTAACAGACTCCACCTACTTGCCTTATGTTACTTTTACAAAGGATGCATTTTCATGTGATGTAAAATATTAGTTGATACTTGATTTATCTTCAAGATAGCAATTCATCCTCACCAATTTTTGTTTCTAGTGGGGGAATCTCACAAACTCCTTTTCTTTCTGCCAAGGAATCTCACACTGGTCCATTTCTCACATTTCTTCCCTTTAGTGCTTTACAGTTTGACACATCTGAAATCCATAAATTATTTCACAGCCATCAGTGTTTTTTCCCAGGTTAAATTATTTAATGGTATTGTTTTATTGAAAGGTTCAGATTAGCTGCTGACACTTATTGACAGGAAGAAACACATCCTTCCACTGGGATAAAGCATATTTTTTTATTAAAAAAAGAGTGTTGCAGACCTGGGTTCCTGTCGTCTTCTCACCTGAGAAAGAGGAAATGAAGACATTTGGCTCTTTAAATGACAACATGCCACAGTGACAGGTAGCACTTTTCTTTATTCTCTCTCTTTCTGTTTCTGAGTCCTTCATTTTAACATATTCATTTCACTTTTTCCATCCTCCAGGTTCTAACTTTAATCCCAAATAGTAGTTGCCCCATGGAGACTGCAAGATTAAGTGATCTGAGCCAAAGAATAAACCTCTAAGCTTTGATTTCAATGGCTTTCATCAAGTATCTGGAGCTGATTCCCCAGGATTTGCAAAGCCTATCAACACTGTCGCTCACCCATCCCAAGACAAACTCACACTGGAGGGGTTTTCTTCTGCTGGGTGGGTCAGGACCCAAATGCACGAGCAGTGCCATGAGTCTGACTTGTATCTGCTTTTCCTTGACAAGCAGCAGTTTGATCTCAGGTTGCTCCAGGAATTTACTACTGTTAAGTGCACGAGAGAAAAAAAAAAAACCAACAAACAACAGACAACAAAATTGCTCTCACAAGCTCAAGCAAAAGAAAAATAAAGTGCACACATGAACACACATTCATATACACATGTACACCTGTATATATAAATAGATATACAGACACCAACACACATAAACATTGGCATGTAATTGTAGCAAACAGCACTTCTCCTTGATTTCAGCAGACCCATTCTATCTTCACTGTGTAAAATTCAGCACTTAACTGCAGTGCTACAGAAAACAGCACAGGTCTTCCTCACAAGGGTATTACAAATTCAGTTATCTTGTTTCTTCGTTCATAAATTGCCTTGAAAGAACTGACCGAGTTCAGAGATTCACCCCAAAACACCTTCAGAAGCACTGGGGCAGATCCCCAAGGGGTGTAAACCAGCATAAACCCACAGACTGGAGTAACAGTGCTCTGCTCTGAGGCACTCCAAGAGCATCGGCTGTGAGTCCTGTGGTGGTTTTGACTGGAATAAAGTTAATTTTCTTTAATGGTATGGGGCTATGGTTTACATTCGTGCTGAAAATGGTGTTGATAACTCAGGGATGTTTTCGTTACTGCTGAGTGGAGCTTACACAGAGTCAAGGCCTTTTCTGCTTCTCACACAACCCCACCAGTGAGTGGGCTGGGGGTGCAAAAGAGGTCAGAAGGGGACACAGCTGGGACAGGTGAACCCAACTGACCAAAGGGATATTCCAGACCATATGACATCATGCTCACCATATAGACCTGGGGGAAGCAGAAGGAAGTGGGGAACATTCAGGGTGATGGTGTTTATCTTCCCAAGCAACCATTACATGTGATGGAGCTCTGCTTTCCTGGTGGTGGCTGGACACCTTCCTGCTGATGGGAAGTGGTGAATGCTTTGCTTTGCTTTGCTTTGCTTGCATGTGTGGCTTTTGCTTTACCTGTTAAACTGTCTCTATCTCAATCCATGAGTTTTCTCACTTTTCCAATTCTCTTCACCACCCCACTGCAGGGAGAGAGTGAGGGGCTATGTGGGGCTAAGCTGACAGCTGGTGTTAAACCACAACAGTCCTCATTGAGAGGGCTGTGCTGAGGGGGATTCAGGTCTGTGTGAAGGGGAGGGGAGCTGGTGGTGTCTGCAGGGCAGGGGAGGGATGGTGGAAGAGGTGGTGGTGGTTGGCCCAGGAATCGTTTTGGAGTCCCAGCCTCAATTCATAGGACATAGTCTGGTTTACAATGTTGCTAGGTGGACAGTAGGAGGAAAGGTACAATCCCCTACACTCACCCTTTTCATCAGTATCTGCTGCACCTGGGACATTTAATTTTGTTGCCTTCTGCCTGTGTGGTTTATCTCTGCCCAAATAATTCAAATCTATATGAGGTCGACAGTACAAATATGATTAAAGTTCATGGTGGTTTTGCAGCAAGTGTGTTGATGCACTGACCTTTGATATTGCAATCTCCCCCTCATCAAGGCACAGGAAACAAAATACTGAAATGCATTATTGACAATGTTTTTGATATAGGAAACCACGGAAAAAAAAAAACAGCTTGAAACTTTTCTACATGATTTTTGTCCGTTCTTTAGGCCTAGGAAATATTTTGGATAGTGAAAGAATCTTTCAAGCAGACACTTCAGTGACATTTTTAGTACACAGAATTTTTCTCCTCCGTAAAAAATTGTGTAAGAATCTGGGAAGCAGTTCAATTTGAGCAGCTACAAGATATTTTTTCCTTCAGGTTTTTTGTTCGTATTTTCAGTGGTTTTGTGGGGTTTATTTATTTTTTTTTTTAATGGAAAAAAAAAAAAGAAAAAAAAGAAGAAAAACAAAGGGCTTTCTTGTCTTATGACTTCTGGAAGATGGAGTCCAGTTTCTTTTCTTTCTGCTCTGGTTATGGAGCTACTGCTAAACCAAGTTGCTGGGTAGACCCACTGCCAGACTCAGATTAATTTTCTCTTCCTATGTGTCTGGTGAGAAATTCAGCCTTTAGACAGAACAAAAAAACACCTTCTCCCAGCATATTTTCATGAAAAGCAAAACAACGAAATATGTTTGTCTGAAATATTCCTGGTCAAGGGGTAGGTAAAAGAAGGGCCCCTGGGTGATCTCCCAGCCCTTCAAGAGGACAAGCTCCCTCCTCTCCTTCTGAGAACAGAGGATGCAGCCACAGCCAAGCAGTGTCTGGGGTGCGTGGTACCCTGCAGGATGTGTCCCCAAGGAGAAAACCAGGGACATGAAAGAAGTGGAAAAGGATGCTAAAGCTGCTGTCTCATTCTCCACTGATTATGTCTGTTCTCTCTCTGATCTGAAAGGAAAACATCTATATTTCTGTAGGACAGCTTAATGCATCCGTGATCGGATAATGTGCGTTACAGCCTTCTTTGCTATTCTCAGAAGAGTGCTCTAATGCCCTGCTTATACATAGGACACACACATCTGTGAGGAAAAATACTGTGTCCTTCGGTTTCATCTTGGATTTGTTCAGAAAGTAACTCAACGCTCGCAGCCTGCCTCACAGGAGTGCGAAGGGGAAAAAGCAGCAGAGCCCACATCTCCTTGACTTTTAGGTTAAAAATGACATTAATATGGGAAAGCTTCTTTCAGGACTTCATCATTTCCACCAGCGGAAACGAGACGAAGGCCCCAGTCACATATGTGCTCAGACATGCAGAAGCAAACGCCAAAATGAATTAACTGGAATAGCTCTATTAATTTATACCTCGGCAGTAATGACCTTAAGACACAGAAGAATTATATATTAATTTGTTTCTAGTGCTAAGTTAACACATTTAGGAGAATACACTTCCCTCGCCTCCTGCTGCGGAGGTAAATGAGGCAGTGTCTGCTGGTGACAAATCAGACCAGCTTTCCACTAGATGGCAGCTGGTGCTTGCACAACCTCCAGGCATATTTTGGTGCAGCAAATCCTTTTTCAGTGCTAATCATCTCACAAGCTGGAAAATGGGCCATTTCTCCCCTCCCTCTCCCCCTCTTTGTTGCTCACTTATTGGGGAGGAATGGGAGAGGAAAGGGGAGGGTGGGGGGATCATTTGACCGGCGTGGTTTTGTATCAGTCCTCCATCTGCTGCGGAACTGGCCTGCTTATTTTTAAGCTGGCGTTGGCACCACGCGTGCAGCGGGAGAGATAAGAGCATGTGTGTGTTTGTGGGTGGATGTGGGCAGGGGGAGAGAGAGACTGGTGCTAAGAAGTTTTTCCAGAGGGCTGTAGCAGGGGTGGGGAGCAGGCTCAGCTCCTTGGGGTGGAAGGTTTTGTTCCCAGGTGAAGGAATGGAGTGGGTAAGGGAAGGATATGGGATGAGATGGGCAAAACCACCCCTGCACAGTGCCCTGGGATCTGCATCAGCCTGAGGGAGACCAGTGCTACAGCACTGGAGTCAAGTGTCCTAAAGGTTGTGATCATACAGCAGGGGACATGAATAAAGATGCTGTCCCCATGCTATGTCCCACTACTGGACAGGAAGTGATGAGTAAGAGAAGCATCAAGATTGCTATGGGTAGCTTTCCAACAGGACAGTATAAAGCATTTTAAACTCACTTTTCCCTTCTTGCCCAGGTTGCCTTCCCAATCCTAAAACACAGTCATTTCTGCAGAAGTTTCCACTTGCAGCTCTGTAGATTTTTAATAGAATCTAAGCAACCCTGTGAATGGTCTCCACTTCATGCAGAGGGAGACTGAGGCACAAGTCAGCACCTTGCCCAGAGATGATGTACAAAAATCTTATGGCAGAAAGAGGGCATAGTCCTGTTTTCCTGCTTTATTCCTTGCTGTATAAATGGTGTTGCAGCAGAACGAGGTGGTGAGGTCCCTAGTACTGCAGCCCAGGGAGGGGGACAACAGGATGAGACGGTAAGGCTCCTTTGAGGGAAGATCTCATGTTTGGAGGAGGTGCACAAAAGTGTTATTGGCCCAGAGTATTTTGTTTTCCTCTGTTAGGAGAGATCAGGAAGGTTAATTTTCCCTTCTCTGTCAAGCAGGTTGCAATCAGCAGGTTTTGTTCTGCACTGGTGTTGCCTCCAGTCTCCTCCCCCCATCATCCCTCCCTCGGCCATGCTGAAGTTTCTCTCTCTGGACCTGCTGCATCTGCATTGCCAACACTGGCCCTTTATCTCCCATCCTATGCGTCAACCTCTGCAGTATTTTTTCAGTGAACAAATTGTTACAGTTCCACTGGCCTTACTTCTTCCTCCTCCTCCTTCAATAAAAAAACAACCACTAAACCCCAACCACAGCATCTCTGCAGCTTCAGGGTGGCTCCAGCTCTTTGGCTGCTTCTGAAAAGTTCGGTGCATCAGGAAGGAGATGCTGTGACACGTCGAATCTCCTCTGACTAATTTTTCCTTGACTTTCCCAATTCTTCCCTCGTCTCTTGTCGTTTGTAGTTGAGTGCCTTCCACTCTGTCCCAAGACGGCTGATTTCCTCCCTCAGGGCATTGCCAGCTGCCATATATGAGTTTCTCCTATAGAGATTGAATGAAAACATATACTGTGCTGGAGTGTTAACTTGTAATGCAGCTATCAGCAGAAGTACATATCACTCTGGGTGGCATTAGTCAATTATGACAGAAAGCCCATTGGCGACACAAGTCAATTGATAATAAAGCATAATCTCTCTTTCCCCCGTCACATATTTACCAGCCATGAACTACTGTAGCATATTTCCTATTCACAGATGAATGCTCCAGCCGTTCAGATGGGTATTTTTCAGAGCCGAATGCAATCTAGAGGGTTAATGGCTCCAGTGCAGTGGTCTGAGGATAAAGCCACTGCAGGTGTTCAGCTAAACGGGAAGTTAATTGGGTAGTAGGTGAACATAAACAGAGAGCACAAAGGGTGTGGAGAAGGCTTTAGTGAGAAGGAAGGACTGGTGGGAATGCTGAGCCGTAGAGCCCCCAAATAAAGATGTATTGAACTTTCCTTCCCTGTGCCGCAGTCTTTGTTGCACACAGCCTCTGCTCTTTGTATATCATTTGACTCTCCAAATTGCTGCTGCTCGTGCTGTCGGGGCTCCCAGCCTGGGATACAGGCAGGAAGCATCTTAGCAGCTGCTGCTGGAGGACAAGGCTTACCGGGCTTATCGTCGGACGATTCATCTCACGCCATGGGGACAGGGTGTGAGGAGGGGAGGAAGGCTCCCTGCTATGCCAGAAATGGGCTGGTTTGGAGTGGCAGAGTCTGAGACTGCTCCACTCTGTGCAGGGCATAAGGCTGGAGGCTGGGAACTAGAGAGGGGAAAAAATAGAGGCAGAATCGGGAGGGTGGAAACAGCTCTTAGCTGAAGAGGGAAGCGAGCCATGAGCCAGGTGAGGATGCAAGCAGACAGATACAGATAGGTGAGCAGGCAATGCAAAAAGCAGGGAAGGGGAGCTGATGGAAACCACTTCCAGCAGGCACAAGGGACCTGAAAGAGCCAAACTAAAGCGAACCAGCTGAATAGAGTCTCAATCCCTGTCGAGCTGGGTGCTCTCCTCAAGCAAGCTCAGAGTAGTGACCCCACCACTGAGCAGCTCTGCGTTGTCCATCACAAGCCATGGCAACAGTGAGTCATTGCAGCGGTGGCTCCCCTGCATTTTGGACCCACCAGCTGCAAACCTTTGAGTAATGGTGCGTTCTTCCCACTCTCAGGGATCAGGGGCATCATGGTCTCCCCCATGCCTGCTGTAGGGCATCGGTGGCTGCTTGGAAGGGCCAGCTGGCCACCCAGACTCCCATCTAAGGAAACCTCAACCGATGACCTCAAAGGCCATTCTCACTATCACATCTGCACTGAGTTTTCCATGTATTTTGTGCTTTGCTGCTAAATCCTGATTTCCCAAAGCCTGCAGAAAGCAGCAGTGTGAGCAGGCGCTGCTAGGCAGTGGTACACTGGGTGATGGCAGCTGCACTTCTGTTTGAAGCTACTTGAAATAAAGTAATCATGATTCAATTCTGTTTCCTGTGTCCTTAAATTAACTGCTCCAGACAGGTTAGTGGTTTTTAAGCAGACAAAGGTACCAAGCAGGATTTTTGAATTCTTTTCTTTGAAAGTCAAACCTGGATTCTATTAATTAGTGCAGCTCTTGGCTTTTGGGAAAGCATGTCAGGCTGTGATCATTCATGCCTTGCTCCTTCAGAGCCACCTAGGTGATGATGGGACACTGGCTAAGCTGTGTCCTCATCCTGCCCCACAGAGCCCCGTTTCTAGCATGTCATGCTTCCCCCACCCCACTGGTCCCTTCCCCTCTCCATCAAAGGTCCAGGGACTTTGCATATACGGGGACCTTCATCCCCATGCAGAATGGAGCAGAGCAAGAGGTGCTTCTGGGTCCAGTCAGTGGAGCTGGGTCCTCCGAGCTCTAGAGGTGAGGCGGCAGCAGGCCACCTTCATGGCTGAGTTCCCACACACAGCCTGTGCTTTATCTGGATATTGATAACCCAAATAGCTCTCCTAATCAGCCTGTAATAGATTCCACCGGGAGTGCCTTATTTATCTACCACCTCTCCTGACTTCAGTCCTCTGTCTCCTTGCAGTCTCCCAGCCAGGCCACCACGCTGGGCACATGCATCTCATTTTTCAGAGGAGGGTAATGCTCTTCTGCTGCTGTCTCCTTCACAGCTGTACGTCCTCTCCCAAGTACTTCAAGGCAAACGAGGTGGTTTATGCCAGACGAGATGGGGGATTTGGTTCTATTCTCACCTAATGGGGCTGCATTAAGAAGAACAAACACATCTGTTCTTCACACTCCCTCCCTGCCACACGATCCAGACACACTGTGCTATGGTCGTCTCCTGTGAGCGACAGGAAAGCAAAAGCCTCTTTCTCTGTCTTCATGTCTGCCTGTTCCTACAGATATGTTCACATGTGTGCACTCCTATCAGTGCGTTTTACTGAAATTTCACAAACTAATGTTGGTTTTTTTTCCTTCTGCAGCCCATCAGGGGATTGAATCACTCCACATGCCTGTGCTGTTCCTCAGTGGGTGCATCTCCACAGTGTGACACAGTCCAGTGCACCCCAAGTTATGTGCAGCAACCACACTGGATCTGGAAAGAATGTGTTTAACTGGCTTTTGAGACCCAAAAAAGCTCAGTCAGTCTCTATACTGATTCTCAACTGTGGCATAAAAATGGTCCTTTCTCCTTTCCTCTTTCCCCTTTCCCCTTCCTCCTTTCTCCTTTCCTTTCCCTTTCCTTCCCTTGGTTTTTAGGTACTGCTGGATCAAAGGGAGCTTGGCCGCTGATTCCAGTGGAAGCAGACTTTTGCCCTACAGGCAGCAGACAGTGTCTTGTGTTTGCTTATCCGAAGGCCAGGCGCAAAAGCAATTCCTGTTCCGGAATGTGGGTGATGACTGGTCTCCTGAAATACACAGATTGATCTGTAGCCCCCTAAGTTAAGCCAGTGGCTACTGACAGTGAAAGAAAAGCCATCATGAAAAAGGATTTTTTTTTTTTCTCCAACCAAACCCTGAAAAATGTTCATCGTGGCACAAAACAGCTCTAAAAAGTTCTTTTGTCCTGGAAAGTATTTTCTCTGCAAGTGCTGAGGAGTGGTCATAAAAATCACCTTCTCATACTCAGGAGAACTTGACCTCCTAATCCTTTTCTATAGCTGAGGAAACTGAGGCATAGACAAGTAAAACGCATTAGCGAGCATCACACACCTGGGATCAGCAGGACTTGTTTTTTTCTTACCTTGGAAACAGAGACTGATTTACCTGGAACGGATGGGGTTATGTGACTGTAAAATTGCTGTGAATGAGGATGAGTTTGGGCTCCAGGAGTCCTGTCTCTCAAATCCCTGTTCTAAATAGCACGTTGTCATAAAAAAAAGCTGTCTTTAAAACTATGTTGCACAACTTTTTGCATGGAGAAGCCAGCAATTTACACAGTTGAGCAAATCATAGAAAACTCCAAATGTGGAGTGCGAAAATATTTACACTTCCAAGGCCTGAGTGTAAATTGAAGTAATTTCCCCATTAATGGGAATTTACGCACATTGATACATTTCATTTTTCCCTGCAATGCTGAAAATGAAACACTGAGACACAAATGCACCAGGAGCTGATCAGTGATGCTGCTTCCGCACCTGCTAGCCAGATGACATAGCAGGTGTAATAGTGAAATATATTTCATGTATTGCCTTGACGAAGGGAAAGGAAGAAGGTGGTAGAGGTGGTTCCTCACCCTCTTTTGTCATTTTACCCAGTTGTCTGTGGTGGAGTTGCCCTTGGTTCCTATCTGTAAAGGAAGTCACAGCTGGGTGTCCTAGATTCTCCACTCATGAAAATCCACTGGTTTTATTTGTACCAGATGGGAACAACTTCTTATACTCTTAAAATTCAAGTGTGAATTAGAGGAAATGCCACCACTTAGCTGAATCTTGCTGTTGTTTATTCCTGCAGTCCCAAGGATGTCCCATGTCTTTCTGCACATCACAGGTGTCACAGTTCACCCTTACTGAGCAATAGCCACCAGCAGCCCTGACAGAAGGGCCAAGTCCAAAGAAAACGTGTACTGGGAAAAATCAACAGGGCTCATCAGTAGATGAGGAATGGCACAAAAGCTGATGCTTAAGTTGGATATGGAGGTTGCCTAAAAGCAGCTCTGCTTTGGATTTCATCTAATATTTCCAGTTTCTTTTTCATTTTCCTTTCTGTTTTGTATCTTCTGTATATACATATATAAGCTGTAGCTACTTAGCTACTGTGTTTTCCTTATGCATGCTTATATACATATAGTATCTTGTTGTAGCTTCTGAAGGGTGGTCTGGAGAGGTACTCTAGTTTATACTACCTCATAGCGTCTTTAAGATGGGTGCAGCCAAATCTTGTAACAGTACTTTTATTGCTTTTGGAGTGCAGACATTTACAGAGTATGGTTGTTTCCAGAGATGGGCTTGTTAGCTTAGATTTTGTTGATATCATTCACTTGATAGCTTTCATATTGGGAAAACACCTCTACAGTCACTGATCATCCATAGTTAATGCTGAAATAAGGAAATGGAAAGCTACCTGAATGTGCTTCCTTCTCCATGCTAGCTTTAGCCTCCTATAATTACAGCCCTAAACTGGGACACTTGCTGGAGAATTACCAAAATGCTGGAGAACTTCATGGAGAAGAGCATCCCATGCATAGAGGAATTTCCTAGGGGTAGGCACATGGTTCTCCAAGATGTTGGGATGACTTCCACTTTTATCAACATGGAATTGGAGAGTTAAGAAATTATCTGTCTCGGGGAAAGCAGGCAAGACTGTAGCTTATATTGGAATTGAAACAGGGGAAGGCGAAGGTAAAAAAACCCATGAAAGAAGGAGACCTGAGTGACAGTGAGCTGGCAGTGAGCTGGAAGTGACAGGTGACAATAGGAGCAGAGCCAGTTCATTAAGACAGTCCTTAAAATGTTATGCTGGCTGAAAACTCTGTGTGACAGATTGGGGAATGATTGACACCAATCAAATCCTCATCTATCGTAACAGAAGGTGTCTAGTATGGCCAAACAGTTAAATCCCCAGCAATATCCTTGACCATAGCGTCACAGTAGTCAGAGGCAGGATCAAACCGAAGGGTGAAGACAGATCCTATAAGTTTGATTTAAAACATTGGGAATTCATCACAGTTTGCTCTCCAGCTCAGTTCTATAGATGAAGCAGGATTTAAGGCATGATCGATACTTCTGCAGAAGACCTTACTGCTGAGGGTGGGGAGAGGTAATAGGGCTGGAAGAACAACTAGATCTAACAATAAAGAAGCTGCCCTCTAACTTAGAGTGTAGAAGGGGGCTTTTTAGAACTTCTCCTTCACTCTAATGTTGTCCCCTGTCCCTTTGGTCCCTTTAGTTGATCATTAGGGACAGAGGATCACCAAGCATCGATACAATTAGGTAGTTACTGTTGGTTATATGTACATATCATCTAGAAAATATGTGACAGGAGTCAGGAAAAGGAGGATAAAAAGAATAAAATGAATAAAAATTATTGCTTTTGCATTTAGAGGATATATTTTTTGGACCTAAAAATTGCTAGGTCTCCTGTAATTGAACTGAAAGACTGAACTCCAAGGGTACCTCTTTCTTTCAGGGGCTTGCAGTGAAATGCAGCATCTCCTGAACATTTGTGTTCAGGGTGGATGCTGTTATTGCTGTTGGCAGCTTGTGAGAAACAAATAGTTCTTTTTTCTTTCTTTCTTTTCTTTTTTTTTTTTTTTTTTTATCTTTCATTCTTCTTTTATTTTTTCTTTCTTTCTCCTAACAAATTTTAACCTAGCTGTTGTTAAAGATTCATCACACTTACAAACACCTAATGCTGACTTCTCATTACTCACTACCTAAAAACACTGCAGAATCCTCTTAATAGTTATTTATTATGCTCATCTTGTAGATTGCTTTCTGGGATAGAGTGAGGTTGTGGCAAAGATTTCAATTCATGCTCTACGCCCATGCCTTCCTCCTTAACTGTGTCCCTGCAGGTTGTGGATGTGGGAGCAGAGGAGTGAAGAGGGCTGCATGCTTACTTGCACCTTTCCAGGCACAGGTGACCAAGGAGAGGTGAGATGTGAAGAGAGCTCTGTGTCGGTGAGGTCTTATGAACCATGTGGCAGGGAATATAGAATAAGCCCTGAATGACATGCTTCACTTCATGGATGTGGGTGAAGGTTACATTTAATAAAAAATAAAAGGTAAGAAAGAGAAGGAAAAAATTAAGTTAAATCCTTGCTAGGATCAGTGTAAATTTGATGAAGCATTAAAATTCAGGAAGGGTTAAAATTCTGTATCTGCTCTGAAGCAATGCCTGAGCCAGATGCTGCTGGCCAGCTATGTTGCACTGAGAAAAGTATTTCCCTTCTCATCCCTCACTTTTTTTCTGTAAGGGAATCACAAAGCTTATCCTTAACGTGCTTTGAGATCTCAGTGTGAAATAAGCTATATAATGGCTCAGTTTAATTACCTGAGGTTAAATCTTGTGCTTCATACTATTCAGAATATATTTTCATCTGTAGAGGAGGTATTCATATGTCACACCAAGGCATGTAGATGGGCCAGTATGAGCTGGAAGCTTTTACCAACGTTGCTGGGCAGCAATTCTGCTGGGAGGCAGAGGCTACCTGTCAGCACCTTTCATGGACTCTAAATGAAACAAAAAAAAATATTTAGATGAAAAGCCCTTTAATACAGTCAACAGAATGCCTAGAGGAGAATGTTCCTCTTCATCATTTAATCACACACAGACCTTAGCCAAAAGTTTGTTTGAAATTGACATATGAGGCTGAAGGCTAGTGGAGCTCTGAGGCACTCACAAGCTCTTACCATGGTCTCTGGAAAGCATCACCAACATACTCAGTTGTCAAAAAGTATCGCTGTTGTTTCAGACCTGATGCCCACAAACTCCACTTAGGCTTTCCTTTACCTGGTAGAAGACAATAAAAGCCTCTTACAGAGACAGCCATAATTGCTAGAGAATTTTCTTTTCAAAACCACAACCTGGAAGTTTAGCCTTTGGGAAATTCATTTTCTATTGAGATGTAATTTGTGAAGTTTTTAAAGAGCAACTTTGGATTTTCAGGTTTAAGAGGACTTGAAGGAAAGCACTAAAGAAGAAATCTTAAAGCAGAAACCTTTCCTCCCCAAATATATTACTTGATGTGGTTTTGAATGCCATAAGAAATCTGTGGCTGCCTGAAAGCTAGTGTTTGTCAATATATAGTCTTCCTTTGCTCCTTGGAAGTATGAGCAGGTGATTAAAATTCAGATCTCCAGAAAGCATCAGAGTACATCTCTGAGATGAGCAACAGCTCCTTTTTATCTGATGGCAGAACCGTGCATAGGATACGTGTCTGAAGACTTCTCATCCTGTCCTGAAAAGGCAGCAACAGAGATATATGCTATCCAGTTTAGGATGAAATGTTTGGAGCACCATTTGGTTAACTTGGAGGGATATATCTAGCTGCTGGAAATTTTTTAATTTGTGAGACAGGTTTGGGATTTTTATGGAAAAGTGACTGATTTTACAAAGGGCTTTCTCAGGAAAATGTTCTTTTTCTGAC
>WTSP01013436.1:0-37578 GCA_025331215.1 Actenoides lindsayi | reverse complement strand
TTATTGGTAGTGGTATGGTTGGTGTGGGCTGGGTGGGCGGTAGCCGGGGGGGCCATCCAGCTTGTGTTGTGACCTGTCAGAGATCAACACATCTTTGCAAAGATACTGTGGGCATGTGGTTCTCAGCTATACCACAAGCCAGGCAGGAATAGCAAAGATGGTATTTCCTACCATGTTATGAGGCTTAAGTTTATATGTCATTACCTTCTTCCTCACACTCAAAAGGAGGGTACTTTTTGAATATTTCAAGTTTTCCAGTGATAGGGTGAATGTTTTTAATCCTTTAGTGATGTGCTTATATACCTGTAAATAAATTTCTGTAGACCTAAGATATTTTGATATTGTTTTAGCACCTGTGGGTCAGGACTCCATTTTGCTGAACCTAAGTATAAATTATCACAGTTATTGTACCACTGAGCTAAAAATGGTTAATAGTTGAGGGAAAGCATGACAACCTGAGCAAATATGTCGTATAAGCAGTTCTTTTTTTACTAGATAAAAAAAAAATATTAAAAATTGTTGCAAGTAAAAGGAATTCGTATGCTTCAAAAAGAAACAAATGTAAACTTTTTAATTAATAGCTGTTTTCTCAAAGAATGATGAGGAACAGAGGAAAAAAAGGGATTCTGTGTTAGGTTTCATTTCACTACTTTAAAAAATATGCAGAGAGTGCAATGTTGGTGAGGGAGTTCCTTGGGAAGTTCAGCAGTCCAGAAGATTGTCTAGTTTCATCTTGTCTCTGTTGCACAGCTCCAGAGTGAAAACACTGTGATAAATGTGCCTGATGGCCACTTTCACTCAATGTTACAGAGCTTCCAAGGTAACAGGAGCCCTTCCAAATGCAGGCAGAAGCAAGTGGAAGGTAGGTGAGGCTTTAGGAAACACTTGAGAAGGTGGGCTACCCCTTAGGAAGCTCTTGAGATCCTTTTATAGAAGAATACAGTTCACTCTTCTACTCTGCTGCTATGGACCATGCCAGGATGGTTCAGGCAAGGCCACCAAACCACTAGCAGCAGGAGTTCCTGCAAACACGAGTTAGAGCCGCTTTGTATGCGCATATGCTATGTAATATTGAACAGCAGCTGCTCTGTGTTGGCTGACAGCTGCATTGTGGTAGTAACTTTAGCCCCAGGGAGTAAGACTGACTTCTCTTCTGTTTCATGTGGCAGTGGCAGTAGCACAGTGTGGAGATCTCCTTTGTCCAACATAACAGAAAATCTTCATCCAGTTTTCACTTAGTCCCTAAGGAAACATGAATAATCTTTCTGATCACAGTATAAACTCCACTCTTATTCTTCGTGGGATTCACATCCTTACAATTTACCCAGAGTGAGAGCTTAGAGTGCTTGGGCTGGGATGTGATGTACTCAGTACTGAGCTTTGCAGCTGTCTTCAATATTTCAGATCTCAATTTAGCCGTAAGTCTAATAGTAGTTAACAGTTTTAGCCAAGGCAGTTTGACTTTTAGTGCATTTTTCAGGCCTGCTGTGTTATTCCACACTACTTGTGTGCTTTGGTGTTGGTTTTTTTCATGGCTGTTAAAGAAATGCCTCTACTTTTGCAAATAAGTAACTGGGTAGAGGAGGTCACAAAGGCAGTAGTGAATCCAGGTTATTTGTTTTTCATGGATTAGGGAGCCAACTTCCAAACTTCTTCCTAATTTCTGCCATTGGGCAATAGGGGAGGTTTGACATTCTTGAATGGGCATTAGCCACATGGGCTGTGTACCGTTTTGAAGGGATTTACATGTTGTGTCTGTACGTGCATCAACAGTTTGAGAACTCCAAGTCAAAGTGCTGAGGCATGAGTTTAGTTTGTCAAGGGTTCAGATGTCCTGGGTAGCAAAAAAAAAGGATGGTTTAAGTGCATCAGTGGGAGGTATTTATAGATAACTTTGAAGTTACTTTGATAATATCTTCTATGTCTACGCTTCTAAAATAAGAGAATTTTATAGTTGATTATGTCAGGAAGAAAGAACCAAAAAAAAAAAAAAGGTATGTGATTGGAGCCTGATAGCTAAAATACCCCTTATGAATCAAATAATCTGGTCTCTGCATGTGAATTTTTACTTGTTGCAATTTTAAACCTATATAGTCTTGATACTGATGAAAGCTGATGGATAGCTGCCTAAGAAGAAATTAGGGCCAAAATTAACATTTCCAGTGTATTGTCCCACTAAAGGTAGCACTCGGCACAGCCACGTGTCCACTCGCATGCTAATTCAATGCATGAGAAGTTTCTCTGCTTTGAATGTTGCTCAGAAATTACTCAGAAGCCAAAACATTTCTGTAATGAGCTCCCCCCCCCCGCAACTATTTAATAATAATTAATCATAGAGTAATGAAATAAGTGACATTTGATCTGATCTTTTCACAGCAAATGCCACTATCCAGGGTACCATAAAAAGGAAGCAGCAGACAGATGATATTAGAAAGAGTGAAGCTGGCTTTTATTTATGGTGGTTCCTCTTAATTTCCCTAGCCTGTCCCACAGGGACATTTTTGTGTATGCATGTCAAAAGAGGTGAAGCTTGGTAACCTGTTTGAAACATTGTGCTTTCAGACATTTGAGTGATTTATGGTTACCTGAAAGAATTTTCAGGTTTTCTTTATCGGTATGTTTTTCTACCTGTTTTCTCAAGCCAATCAATAATTAGATTTTTAGTTATTTTGTTGATCGAGATTTCTTTATATGCTCAAGTTAGAGAATCAGAATATGATTTAGTACTACTGCTGTTACTCTGTTAACACTTGAGACTCATTGTGATTAGTTGTGAAGAAAGAAAGAAACCCACAATAATATGAACTAAAATTGTGCTGCTTACCCAAGAACAAAATATCTTTCTATCTAATGTGTTGTATATTTACACCACTTGTCTTTGAGACATCAAATGCTGTGATATCTGGAACTTATGCCTTAACAGATGTGTTAATATATGTGTTTGTGTAAATATACATGGGTCTATATATATGTGTGTATGTGGACACATACATACAAAGGCCATCATACTACTGAAACCTGAGATTATAGCTAATGCAGTAGCTCAAATCCTAAACTATTACAATAGAAGATTTGCACAATATAGGAAGGAATAATGCTAGATTTTATTTTCCTTAGAAGAGTAAGATAAATCTAAAATCTAGGAGAGTCATGTTCACTGCAACCAGACACCTTGGTATTTTTGCATGGCTGTATGCAAAAATACTGAAACTTGATCTCTCTTCATAGATGAATTCTTAAATACATAGATTGTAATTTTAAAAAAATACTGTAATGAGGAAGAATGTAGCAGAACACTCGAATAGTCAGTCTCAAGTTCCTGATTCTTCTTTGACATCTGAAGTTATGAGAGTAAAGAAATAATCACTGTTCTTCCAATTTGGATGATAAACATAAAATAGGTAAAACACACTAGTAGCTTAGAAGGTAGGTTTACAGCATGTAGCAAAAGACAAAGTTGTGTTCACTCCATAAACATCTTAAAGACTTGGAAAATTATAGATAATCCTCTTTCTTCAAGAGAATATTCTGGAAAACATATTTGCTACATATTTTATGAAGTGGATATCTAAATTATGTATTGGAAAATTAGTCATGAATAAGTCTCAAAATGTCATCTTTATATATATGTATATTTATGTATATACTGTCGAGGGGGTTTTAATTACATGTGTTAAGATAAACAGAATCAGAGCTACTATTTCAAGATCAACTGTCTTAAATAGGAAGACCAGCAAACACGGATTGTGTGAATGAGAGAGAGAGAGAGAGAGAATGTGGTTGGATTAAAGCTTCTTCATCCTTGTTTGCAATCAGGGTGTCATCAGGATATTCAGGAATGTTCTCATGTGAAGACTGTGAAGCTCATACCCACATTATTATCCACACAGCTGAAATACAAAGAATTTATGGTAATTTATTCTCTCTTCTGGTTTTCATTACAAGGGTTTTTATTCTTGGTAAGCCTTTCTTGCAAAGGGGAATAGTCTTCCTGTAAATGTAGGTTTTGTGACACGAATCCATGGGGGACTGTCTGTCTGATTTGGAGTTGCTAATGGATTTGGCATATTACTGAAGCATTTGCTCATCTAATACCACCTCCTTGAATTGTGAACTGCATTAAGGTTTTATTCTTGGCCTCCTTCTCTTCAGCTGCTCTTATTGTGCTGTTTGTGCCAATGAGCACTTCCAAATCTATTTCTTCATTTCTGATCTTACTGGTTCACATTTGATTTTGAAAGCATTCTGTGTAGCTTTTCAAACAAAGTTTGGAGAACCAAAATTGTAGATGTAAATGCTGGAAATCTGAGTCCACAATAGATTCTAGCCTCAGGTATCACATATAAGAAGAAAGAGATCATTTGCTGAATCTTTTTAGTAAGGAAAAGCTGTCAAGGGTCTGATCGTGAAGTTTTTCAAATGCTGGAGAGATACATATATGCAATGGTTATACTACATATGTGATATCTGGAGCTACTCCATATTTGATCAGTAGCATGGCCATGCCAGGACTGAGGATGCTGGCTAATCTGAATCGCTACTTTTGATAGGAAATGATGAAGCATTGTATAATGAGGTGGGGGTCACTGGACTGCCTTGGGAACGAGCTCTCTGCTTTTCCCAACATAGGTGTTGCTCATACTGGAGTGGCTGTCTTTCTTGTGATGGTTTTATTTATCCAGGATTACTCCCAGATAGACTGGTCATCTTCAACATAAAGACTTGCTTTGATGGCTTAGATAGATGTAGCTACTGATTGCAGGTGCTATTTGTTTTCATAGTTGGGAATCCTAGGTTTGTTTCAGGATTTTAATTTTTCCACTAGGATGGTATTAACAAGAGACCTGTAAACAAAATCAGAGTGCTGCTAAATTTATCTGTTGCCCATGGAATAGCATCTTACTATACTAGACATCCTCATGATTTAGATATTATTGCTTTCCAAGCAAAAACAGTGGTCCATGTGAAAAGGACATTAAGACCCAAAATAATTCAATATTTATATGGTCAGTTCTTGTTTTCCTGCATTCGGTGTTTAAATTCAGCCGCTTCTTACACGCTTCTCAACACTTTTATGTCCATAGCATTTTTTGCCAAGGCTGCTGTGGTAAAGAAGGGTTAAAGAGGAGAGACAAGCTTATCTGGCCCTGCTCTTTGACCCCAACTCTGGCTCTTGATAGTGAGGCTCAGAAGTAGATCTGAGGAGAAAGAAAACTGAGGAGCACTGTTGCACTGGAAGCTCAGGAGCCTGTAGCTGGGTGTGGAAACTTGGGATGGGATGCCATGTGAGAAAGGCAGGCGAAAGCAAAGCCTGGTGAGATGAAAGCTCAAGCTTTTCTGTGATGACTTGTCCAGCTGGCAAGTATATATGCCAGTGAAGATCACAGAATCACAGAATTGTCACAGTTGGAAAAGACCTCTAAGATCACTGCATCCAACTGTCGGGGGGGAGGAGAGGTGGAAATAGAGATATTTGCTGATAATCATGGTAGGAAACATGGGATGGAGTGACAGGACAAGCCATATGACATTTGGAAACAAAGTATATTCTCACACCATTGTGACAATAAAATGTCATCTGAGATAAGAGATAAACTTGGTGCAGAAAGAGTAAGAAGAGATTTTCCTTAAACTGCAGAGGCACCAGAAGTAGCTGGAAAAATGTAGTAAAGAAACAGTCCTTGCAGCATTGCAAATAATAGCTAAGGATGTGTGTGAGATAACTTTGTACAGGTCCTCTTCAGGAGACGCTCAAGCATTGTGTGAAACCGTAACAAATAAACATAAATGAGCTCCTGCATCTTCAGAAGAAAAGCTACGTCAGGGGAGCTAGTTTGGTACTAGAAGCCAAATATGAGGAGTTTCAGCATTTTCCTGAGACACATGTCTGGGGAAGTTGACTGAAAGTTATGGGCCCAGAAATACGAAGAAAACCATGGACCAAACATGTCTGAAACAGTTCCTGCAGGATCCTCTGATGGAAGTCTTGATCTGGACTGGCTAAAACAGGAGAAAAAGCAGTAGCCTTTCCAGAGGACAGAAGGGCCAGGTAAGATTTGGGAAGGATTTTGAGTCAGTCACTCTCACCTGAAACAGAGCTGAACTTCATTAATGGGTTGACTGGAGAGCTGTATCATTATCTGCAGTGGAGATAGACTAGGGATCAAGCAGTTACCCAACAGCTGATCTTGGGAGAACATTTCTGTAATTTCTGTTGAATCTACTGCACTCAGGATAGGTAAGAAGTCATAGCTTGGTGCTTTGAGGAGTGGTAATTGGCTGACTCTCTCTGGATGATCCCTAGATCATTTCCAGATGTAATGCTGCAGGAGGAGTATGATGTAAAAGATATGAGGATTCATCACGTAGCCTTAGCTGGAGAAGTGCATTGGCTTTTGTATAGCATTCAGTAATCTTAATTCTTTAAATGATTCTCAGTCACTCAAACACCTTATCCTCATGTCCTTGTCCCAAAGACTAAAAGTCCTTGGTCTTTTAAATGCCTCTCTGTTCTCTAGCATGTCATGTCATTAAAGGTCACAGCTAAATCTGGTTGTAATTTTTTAAGACTTAAGAAATTATTAGTGGATATTTCAGCAAGCTGTTAATACATAGTTACATCGATCAAGAATCAGAAAGTTTCTTTGTAACAATAGCTTTATAACAATGGCTTTTTAAAATGTTATTTTACTGATGTGGCAGGTACCTGTCAACTAGCTGAACTACTTGGCTATTTTAGAAACTTAGTTAAAATGTGAACTACTTGAGAAATGTTGGCTATAATTTAATTTCTGGGTTTATATTCTGGCAAATGATGGCTTGCTTCAACCATTTCTCAAGTAATCATCTTAATACCACTGTAGTACAGTATTCTCAGGGGTGGAAGACACTGTGAAGCAAAATGCAGACTATTCACACTCCTGCTGCCAGCTGGGCAAGTATTTCTATATCCGTATACTTATATAGATATATAAATACATTTGTTACTCTATACCAATCAGGTGCCTTTCTGACCGAACTCTTAAACTGTCAAGTCTTCAAACCTTAGCTATACGGTTTCATATATTTTTATTCAGAACATTCTCTAGCACTTTTAGGTAGCTGTATTTTTGATTATTAACATTTTTACGAGGTGGTAGTTTGGTCAACCATTGAGAATTGGTAGTCATCACTTTATGCATTGAATTTGTACAGAGTTCATCCTTCTGTTACAATGTTTTTGACTGAAACTGATCATAGACAATAGCTAAATTCTTTTTTTGAGGGAAGATCCACAGCTGATTTTATGATGTTCTATCAAGTTGACTATTTTCTCTTCCAGCTTGATTTTATGGATCTCTTGGGGAAAAAAACCCTATAAGTTTTAATCTGTGTTAAGTCCTGTAATGTATTTTTTTAGTTGGTTCTAGTTTTTAACTAATTTTCTTATTTATGAAGAAAATTAAAAACTTAGTGAGTAGAAAATGGTGAGAGAGTCATTGGGGTTTGACTTTGTAAACATTCATTCACATAACAGTAGAGCATTTTAACTCTCTGTTTTGATTAAGAGGATGGTGGCAATATTTCATTCCAAGGAGGAGCAAGAATGGTCTGATTTATCTGGAAATACTTTTAATTCTTCATGGTTATGTGGCATCAGGACTGCTGAACATCATTCGCTGCTGCACTCCAAGTCAGTCACTTGATAGAGAGCTGCTGGAGTTTCGTAAGCTTTTAGCACTTGGCCATTGTGTTTCCCTGTCTCAAATCTGTGTCTGACATCATCTCTGTTTAGTTTTCTAATTTTTTTGGAAATTACCTGTTCTTTTATCACTTGAGGGAACCTCATGGGAGTAAAATGTGTCCTGTAACTGATTTCACAAACACTAAAGTAATTTAACAGCAATAATTCATTGAAAATAGGACTTTTGTTTGATTTTTATGTAGATGCCAGCATTTACAGAGGCCGGCATTTCATCTTCTAGTTTGCTGTGCAGAAGATAGCTCAAAGTAGCAGATAATATTTTTATAGTGTAAAAGTGGTTCATATTTGTCCCTTCAGGCAATTGTAGTTATGTATGAAGTTAAAAGGTAACAGCTTCGGTGTTCACCACATACTCATTTCCTCTCTATAGTTTTTTTTCCTTGTTTCTCAAAACAGCCCTGGTTTAAGGAGCAGGGGTGGCTCCTGTTTGCATATGCAAACTGTGAACCCTTGTGTGTTGGAGAAAATAGAAGGAAAACATGTTTAACAGGTGTGGTCAAGCCAAGATCCCCCTTCATCCTCAGCTGTTCCCATGGGCTCTGAGTAAGTTTTCCATCTCTTCTTATTCTCTGTCTAGTGATGTTAGACAAAGGTATGGATACAATCCCAGCTTAGAGCAGGACATGGTCAAAATCATTTGATGCTTGTCCTTACAATTTTTTTCCTTACAGTCTTATAAAGGTTAGGGTAGAAATGTTATCATGCTTTGCAGTAGTTTGCTTTTGAGCTAGAGTGCCATGATTTCATGTCAGGACTTGAGTGTGAAGCTTCTGCACTTTATTTCCCACCTACTGCCCATGGGGCTTTCTGGATTTACACCATAGCATTTTACATCAAGCAGCTGTAAAGAAGAGGGACTTTGAGTGACAGATGTTAACTGAGATGATGTCAGTGTCTCTAGATTTGTAATTTTTTTGGTTTAACCACTAGGAATTGTTGCTCTATGCAAATGCATCTTTGCCATTGAATTTGGGTTTGACCTCTTGTAATTTGCTTCTTTTCACTAGATATCTCAGTTGCTTCTCACTAGGCAACTTATTTGTGGAAGATAAATTGTTTCAGGAATTAACGTCTTGCTTCAGTAGGGAATAGCCACTCAATATCTACACATCACCCAGTATAAAATAATGTCCTTTTCACAGGTATGCTGAATAATTCATGTTACATATAGAAATGTCAAACTTCCATGTTGGCATATATCATTCAGAAGGAATGGTATTTCAAGTTACATCTTTTTGTAGGCAGAGGGTGACCTAAAGTCACATTTTGAACTATTAATGCAATGTTATTTTCCTAAATGCATCATTAAGTGCTGGTATGGTTTTCCAGTGCTTTTGGTCAAATTGTGATACAAGTGGGCAGTTCTATTAAGCAATCAAGTACTTGAGAGTAGCTTTACTTTCCTGGGGGATATATGCAGTTGTCCTTGTGTCACCCCAAGACTTTAAGCTGTCCATTTTATTTATTTGCTGCTTCTAACTCTCTGCTCAGTGCATGGTTCCTACCATATCCTAACACCATGAATTCTATAGCATACTCAAGCCAAGAACTGAAAGAAGAGTGACTACAACTAACAAATTGCTGCAATAATCTTTTTAAGGACATACAAAAAGGGACATAACTGGAAATTAGGACGACGGGAAAGATACGCTGCATTAAATAACACCACATTTCTAGTGTCACCATTTCTAAAAGCATACATAGGCAGCTGTATCATCTTAATAGAGCGCTGTTTCTGTGTGCTTCTCTTCCTTTTGTACCTGTCACTTCTGTACAATGCCATCTCTGTTTGTCCATTCATCTTTCCTTTTTTTTCGTAAATACATTCACAACGTGCGGCAAGCTGCTTCTTCAAAAGTACAAAGCCCTTTTTTTGGTAGTTTGAAATAAGCTCAGCTTTTTCATAAGGGCTCATCCATTATATGTAGAGGGGAAACACATACGATGAATTCTTTCTAAAGATGCATCCTCTCAATTGAAACACTTAAATGTAGTACTGTAAACTGCTGGGACTTATTTCAAAGAAATTGCGGTAAATAAAAGCAATTGAAAAATAATGCTGGATATAACTATATTTTATTTAGTTTTGTAAATAACTTTATAAAAAGAAGCAATCATTTAGTATTTTAAATCCTGCAAATCTAGCTTCTTGGTGGAAAAAAAAACCCTATGCTATTCCACTTTCTTCATCTGCATGTTAAAATGTATATTTTCACTTTTGATTGTATAGAAAACCTTTTCATAGACTTGAAGATAAATTAAGTGTGACAGTTGATCATGATTAATCACCAGTTATTTGCTGAAATAGTTTTGTTTCTTAGTGTTGAAAAACAGAATTCTGTAAGAAATTATAGTGGGAAATGTCAACCATATTTTTATAAAATCTGAAAGGTGGGAAGCATGTCATGTTAATGGATGCTTGTGTGTTTTATTTGGAGGTTACATTGACCTTTCTTTTACTACCTTAAAAACAGGTAGTGAGGTGGAAGGAGAATCAGAAGAATTTTGGTTGGAAGATGACTGGCATGTCAGTTTACCCAGAAAGAACCAGTCTATGATAGTTTTTCATGGCCTCCTTTCGATTTCATTGCTTGGTGTAGTTACCGAGGTTAAATGAGAAATACTAAGCTGGGTGCAGGTGTAGTTTGATACAGTCTTCTAAGAAAGGAACTGTTGTGTGTTTCTGAGCATCCTGAGAGTTATAAAATTTGTTAAAGGCAAAATGAGTCCCAAGAGCCATGAAAGAACCTTGAAAACACTTGGTTTATGCCCCATCAGCTTTAGCCTCAGAATGAACAATGTAGTAGGTGAAGTACTAAGTGGATCAGTCTTTCTACCAGCCTGGATCTTGACATAGGAGTTGACAATGGAATGCCTTTCCTACTTCTGTGCCTCCCAAGTTTACAAAGACTTAATAAAATACTTAAAAATTTTCACTGTCTCTCTACATGCACAAGTATTGCTTGGGCATGGATTAGGTACTGCGTTCATTTTGAAGGAAGTTATTAAATGATAGACTATAAAATGATGACATTTTACACAGGAGCTTTTGCTATGCCACAAGCGGTGTATATAAGGCATTCAGGTGACATTCTAATTGGAGGTTAAGTAATTCCCAGCTTTAGAAGGAAGCCGAATTCCTCAGGATGACGAAAAGATTCAAAGATGGGAGATGAAAGATTTCAAACAAGATCACATTCTGTTTTATACTTGGTTCTTAATGAGTTTTCTTTCTTAAGTATGTTGTAATTATCTTTGGTGTATTAGGATGAGCCATCCAATATGTTTTCATGTGTTAATTCTTTAAAAAGTTATTTTGATATGAATAATTTTACCTGAATTTTGTGCACCTTAATTAGTCTTGTAGAATTTAATTCTCCAAGTATCTGTGTAAGTATTTGAAAAAAAAGCACCCCAGTGAAAATACTGCTGCAGCTTCCATCTTAATATAAGTAGTAAAACTGATTGGAAAAATTCACATTAAAATGAGTATTGAGACTGTTGCTTTTGAAGGATAAATTTTAGATTTGGTTTTTGTTTCGTGTTTTTTGTTGTTGTAGTTGTCGGTTTGGTGGGGTTTGTTGTTATAGGGTTGTTTTTTGGTTCTTTTCTTTTTTTAAAGAAAAAAAGCTCTTTGCTGTCATTCCCACTTTTTTGTCATAATTATGGTGATAGTGTGACTCAGATAACTCTTTAACAACTGTAAAATGCAGGTCGTTATGAAGATTAGGCTGGCAGCCAGTTGCATCATTATTGCCTGTCAATCTTACGTGCTTGGTAAATTATGAAGTACTGCAAGAGATGTAGCTGTATGTGTTCATATTTCTTGAAGACTTCTCAAGGATATTGTAATAAGCTAAACCAAACATTTCTAATGCTGCAGTAAGGTTCTCAATTGGATAGAATATGTAACCATACACCCGTAGATTTCCATTGCCAGAAATGATAAATGATAGTGGTCGGAGTCATTCTCATGCAAATGTAATTACTGGCAGGAAAAAGCAGTACTTCATTATGCATTCTGCTTTTGTCTTTTTGGTAGCTTTGCAGCATTTTGCTTACACGCTACTGTAGCAACCTTTTGCATTTGCTAGAAACCTATGTACCCTATTTATGTGGATGTTAAGACGGTGAACATATATTCATGGGTGGATATACACACACATACACACACAAATATACATATGACGTGGACATACATAGTACTTTGTGTTCCTGTACATCCTGAGAGATATGAAACTTGTTAAAAGCAAAATCAGTCCCAAGAGGTTTAAACTACAATCAAAGAACCTTGAAAAACTTATGTAAAATAACACCACATTATACTCTTAGGTTGCTGTTGCAAAAGCATGTGCTGAGCACTAGACCAACGTTTGACATACAGTTAAGTGTCTTATTTGTCAGCCTCTCGAATCAGGCACTACTGCATCTTCAGGTTCCAACAATGGAGAACATTCTCATGCATAGATCATAGCAAAATGTGGCAAAAGTATTTAGTTTGCACTTAGGGGCTTCTGCAAGTCATCCTTCAATCTGCAGATATTCTATATTTTTAGTGTTTCCAACTTTCTTGAAGCAGATTCCTTTTGAAACTAATAGTAAGATTTTTTTTTTTACTGTAAGATTTATGACTTCAGGTTTTCCAAATCTTCTCAGAAGAGCTGAAGTTTCACGCTTCTGTCTCTGTAAAACTGCAGGAGACTAGGACATGTTGCACATCAGATTTCTTTTTGCTTTTATTTGAGTTACAGTTCTGTGAATGCCAAAAAAACCCTCAGTCTTGGCCTGTCCTCATTTTTAACAGTGTTGTGGTTTTACAATAATTTGGACTAATAAATCTAATATTAGAAATCCATAGTATGTGTAAGATCTAGGCATGTAACTGCTGTTGTTTAGCAGCTCTACATCTAAAATCTGAACAGGTTTTTTTAAACGTATCTTTTTGAAGGAACTACTGAATCAAATATGATACATGCTAGGGAGAAGTTCTTAAACCATAAATAGATATGTAGAAAGAAGTGCCCATGTTACTTTAAAAAATGTTATGCGTGTCATTTAGGGCTAGATCTGCACTTTTAATGCCAAGAAAGTAGGTACATCTTTTGTGTGCTTGAGCCTGAACTAGAACATAGACCTCATGTTAGATGCCGTTGTTCCCTACATAGCATACAAGGAGAATTGACCATCAGAAGGTGAGATTTTATCTGGACAAGGAAGTAAGCAAGAGCTCCCATATTGCTGTCACACACTATGGCATTTACATTTACCTTTACATTAGCCAATAGCTAGTTTAGAATGAGGTGAGTTGGGGGATTCTCTTGGGTCTGCAGGAATATGGTCTTTTCCACCCCAGCTCCACAGTCTGTGCATTTCTCTTCTGAAGGTTCATGCCCCTACCCTTTCTTTGAAAACTTAAGTGGCACAGGGAATGGAAGAAGTCCCTTTTTTTCTTTGAAAATCTCTCTGTGTGCCCCTGCATGATAGTGTATTTCACCAGTATGTGGGGGCTTATGTTCCAGTCTTCAACCATAGAACGTTCAAGCCTATACCTTCCACATCATGAAAGAAGTCTCTGAGCCACGCCATTGCAAGCTTGGCTGTGATAGTACATACTCTTTTTCTTGTCACGGGAACAGTAGTGGCATGTGCACTGATGGAGTATTGGATGAAGCAGAAGAGAAATTGCACCCTTGCAGTTTACAGAAACTTGCCTTCCTGGGGAAGGGGCTTCTTGGCTTCTCCTTCTGAGAGTATTTAACTGTTTCACATGAAAGAGATTGCAAATAAAACCAAATCCATGTCCTGTCTCTTGAAACACTACCGTAACAGTGCGTCATGTTTCCTCTAGTATGCAGTTTGTCCAATCAGTAACAAATGATTTGCTTAAAAACCTTTAAGGTCTGCTTTAATTGAATTTCCATGTGGGAAAAAAACCCAATCTCTGAATAAGCCTAAGATATGGTAGACTTATTTAGGCAGAGGTGTTCCTTATTTTTGAGTTCTGAACAAATGCTTCCAGATGCTTTGTCTTGTCAAAAACAAGGTGCAGAAATTGTCCTTTCATCTATTAGAGAACCTCATTTGACATGGAAGTTATGGTTTGCTCTCTCTGTGGAAGTGCGTCATGCCTTCAGAGGCTGGTGGCAGCTGAGCAAGGGTTTTTAGGGTCACATTATGGGAATCTGGAGATCTAAAGGCCATTATGAAGTCTGATTGCACGTACCCAGTATCAACGTTGAATTATCCCTTAGGCCGTTTTGAATCTTATTGCAGATATTTCACAGTCTGTGGTACAATAAAATCAAATGTGGTTTCCATTGGCATTTGTCTTTATAGAACATGGCAGATGCAAACTGCATCTCTCAAAGGTTTGAAGTTTGTTGTTGTTTTTCTTCCTCTTAAATGTTGTGTGGAAATTTAGCTGCCGACTTTCAGCTGTCTGGAACGAAGTATAATGGAATTTGTATCCTTGCCATTTTGGGAAACCCTGCAAGGCACTTCTGAGTATATATTTGCATAATGAGGCATAGAGGTATTTCTGTGGAATGTTTTGGAAAGAATTTTGCTGCAATATATTACAGTTAATATTTATATACTGAATTTAGACCTCCCTCTCCAATTCAGGATATCATTTAAGTGTACAAAACTTACCATTATAGGCTTGCTTAAATCTCACTGACTTGGTATGTTTAAGTACTAGGCTGAATTATGAAATTCCTCAATTAGTTTATTTGGAAATATTATCTATGTTGTTATAGTTTTATGGTTCCGGTAGATTTTGAGATATTTCAGTGGAAAAGGGATCCTAGCTTTGTAGAAGCTTTTTTAAACTCATTGCTCTGTAACTTTTTTAAATATTGGACTCTGAAGTTATGATTAGAGTTATAGTTTTCAATATGATGTATTTTATTAATGCACAATAATTTCAAGAGAAGAAAAACGCAAATGTTCTTCAATAGGAAAAAAAAAGTTGCATTAAATGGTGTACCCCAACAATCAGAACTTTTCAATGTACGTGTTCCTGGGTGGAAAATTGTCTCCTTGACCTCTTAGTAGCCACAAACAGATAGGACAGTCAAAGACTGTTAGAACAGTCTTCTGCCTGTTATTGGAATAGCAGAGAGATGCTTTTGTCCACTGTAAACAGGTCAACACAGGAGTCACAGAATCCAATGTGTGAATGTGTCACCTGGCTTTCCGTTATTAATGCAGAACCATCTACAGTGTGTACATTTCCGACCATGACTGTAATGCTTAATAGGAATAATGTCAAAATACTGTAATAAGCTCAAGCCTAGTGAAGAGGAAATATATGTATGCTTTAGAAATATATTTATTAAATACATTGTAGTTTCTTTTAGTTGAAAAATTTTAGCTATCAGTTTTCATTTGCAGCAGTGATGAATCAACAAAAGTGAAATTATGTTTTCTAAGGAAAAAAAATAGTACTTTTGCACCTTTCAGAGTTAGAAAATGTCCTTCTTGTTGAGTGTGAAATAATCTGTCTGTCTCCGAAAGTATTAATCAACCTATTCTTACACAGCACTGAGTGCTTGCAGCTCATTTTATTGGGCATCCCTGATACTTGGCATTTATGGAAAACAATGCCTCAGATGCGAGTAATAATAGCAGTTGTTTCAAATTAGCCATCTGGGTATAATTACAGATGTTGGAAAATACAAACTTGGCCAACTGTGGCATTTAAATGGATGAGGTCAAATTGCTCAAAAACAGACATAAGATGACAAAACTAAACCACCACTCACCCGATCATGTCACCCATGTTCGTACTGGTTAGAACGTTGTGCTGTCAGATTTGTAATGGGACTGCAGGATGTGGCCCTTATGTTGCTGTGAAAAAAAAAGGTATTTTTTTTTCCTTTTTCTTTGATAGTTTATATGTCACATGTGATTTCTTTGTTCCATTTAGGTTTAGAGAGGGATTATGTTGCTACTACTGCAATTGATGCTCTAATCTAATTTACAATTCACTGGAATAATTGTGAGAGTTGTGCAAACTGCTTTGTACCTCCTTTAATTCCCACTGGCTTGATTAGCAACACATTCACTCTTATATCAGCTGAAAAAAAAGTGATAATTACCTTCAACTTCATGAATAAAGCTGGGAAAATTCTTTTTTTTGACAAGTCATAAATTTGCTGAGAAGCAGAGTTAGATAGCGATCAGAAGTATTTGCATTTTCAAGGATGATTATTGCTAGTAGTTTTGACTGAAGAAGAAAGATGATTTCCCCAGATGCTGCAGTGTTTCAGCATTTTCAAAATTAGATCTTTTTTCTTTCAAAATGTTTTTGAGCTTTTTATTTAAGAAAAAAATGGGGTTTAGATGTGGAGATTCTGGAGTGGATGCTTCCTTCTCTGCCTTCGCTGGAGTTCTTCCTGCCTGTTTTCAGAGGTAAAACCTACTTCTTCCAGCCTCTCTCTCTGCTTTGGTCTTGGTCTCTGACTGGGGTCCTCAGAACTTCAGTGTCTAAGGCAGGGATGGTTCGCCTTGCTTAACCTCTTTACTGTTCCCACTGGAATTAGCAGGCTTTATTCCAGCTGTTTGATTAGCTCAAGACAATTTCTCTTATGGTAAGTAGAGATTGTTGTGTACCTAGACAGCTCACATGAAATGCTTCTAACCATGCTGTATTAACTTTCCAATAAATAGCTTTCTGTTTAACAGCCCCTGCGCAGAAAACAGTTCAAATGTCCCCAGGGAACAGGCAAATGAAGCTATTACTGGGTACACTTCAGATATATTTTCCTGTCTGTTCTGTTTTCCTGTTGTCTCACATAATTGTTTGTGCCTGTGTGTGCTTGTCAGGTCAAGTATTCTGCAGTTGAGAACATGTGAAAATCTTTAATTAAAAAAAAAAAAAGTGCCATCACATAACAATTAGGTATCTGCTGAATGATTGCGTGCTAGCTGTGTGTGGATGGCGAAGGCCAGTGAATGACTTTGCAGGTGATGCAATTTCTGTGGTTTTGCCCGTTTGTACTTACTTTTCATGTGCCAACTCACATCCCAGAATTCAAAACCCATGTCAAACTCCAGGTTTTCATTATTGACTTCAAGGTACGACTAGAAGATAGTGCATCCTTAGCAAGTGATGTGGATTTTTTATTTTTTGCAGTTAAAAGAATTGAAAGTGTAGTAAATATTTCATGATGTTCCTATGAGCACAAGGAAACTCCTACCACCTGCAAAAATACATTTCCTGAAAGAGAAATAGTTGCACTTTAGTGCACAGGTTTTTTTTGTACATGTTTCGTCCATGTATCTTTGTTGTGCATGCCTGGAGTTGGGCAACTTCAGACAACTTCATTCTGCTAGAAAATGAAACAGCTGAGAAATGGAGGGGAAAATATCACAGAATTGTTGTGCTGTGGCCTCTCCTAGAGATGCACTTTGAAGCAGTTGTACCAGCAGTTGTTCAATTTTGTAGTGGAAGAGAAACATGTTCCTGCATACACAGCAGGCTGTGCAACCCTAGTTGTATAAACTGCTAATCATTTCCAAGCACTGGAGAAGATGGACCTTCTGCGTTGCCCTGCCTTTTCCTGAAGGCTGCCGGAGGAGGCTCACTCATCTGGTAACACATAGGAAACTGGCCCCTCTCATCTGTCCAGTCTGAAAGTATAAGTGCTGCTGCTGATGTCCCTTTGGTGCCTTGCTGGCCTGGTGTTGAACAAGCGACCCTGGAGCCTCTCTTGCTCCTTTCGGCTGGGTTCAGGACTGGGGCTGTGCCAGAGACCCTGTCTCTAGCCTTGCCAAAGATGACTGCAGTCCTAGTAATGTTAAGCTGTGGTGGTGCTTCACAGTGCTCTCAGATGTGTTGCAGCCAGTCAGCACCACAGCTCACAGCCAGAGGCAACCTGGCCAAAACACTGCAACCCTCAGCAGGGGCATCTCCTCCCTCTGACCGTCTACCTCCCTTTGCTGTCTTCTCATCCCTCAGGAGGGGATGACTGTGCCTCCCTGCCACTCTTTGGCACACCATGGTGCAGCTGGCCTCCTGCCCAATGCATCAAGGCTCCTCGCCTTCAGGTAACCTTCTCATCTCTTCAGGTTCTGTTCTGTGGTGTCAGGCAATTCCTGCATCGCACCATTGCGCGTTGGTGGCTTTCTCAGTGCTGCAGTTCAGCTGTGACGGTTACCTCTGTGTACCTTTTAATTTCTTTTTGTCGGTCATACACAATGTGTATCCGTGGAGCTGGTCACCTGATTCCAGTTAATCTTGCTGTTAATCACTGTTTGCTGTGGTTATCTTCAATGTACCAGTCAAGGACGTAAAAGAAGTCTACAGTGGACCCGTAGTATGACTTGTGTAACACAAGCCTTCAATTTCCCTAAATTAAGCAATTAATCCTGTTTAAATGTGAGCAGCCTGTAGATAAATACTGATGTTAATGTTAAAAAAATGTTTATTAATGGAAAACTGGCATTATGACAAAACTCCTACTGAAAATCAATATTAATGATCCAGAGAGCTTTTTGGCTTATCTGTTGAACCAAAGCCATCTAGAGCTGGTGATACTGGACTGCCTGTCTTGCTAACGTTGTTTAACATCGCTCTAAGTTTCTGTTGGGTTAGAAATATACTGTTATCATTATCGTGGTATATTATGTTATCCAGCACTTTCTCGCCTATAGAAGAGATTATTATACTTGGTGAGCCATATGACAATTGTAATTCTTTTTCCTAAAGTGCTGCGACGAGGTTTTGTTGGTTTTCATTTCTGCTAATCACAGACTTCTTCTTGAATCCTTTAATCTCTTGCCTTTCTTGATAGCTGACAGTTTGTGGTTTCTGTTCATCATCATCTACTACCACTTTCTCATCAATGAAATATCCATGGCTCATAAATGAGGAACAGCATTTCTAGATGGAATATCATCCACTAACCTGCTCTAACACTTCCTTTTCAACAAAAGCTCTGAATACTCCTTTTAATTATCTAACCATGCTTTTCTTCTCACTCCAATATTTTTATTATTATCAGCTTAAATTTTTCCCTATATATTAATTGTTCTGACATCTCCTGTCTAGCCGACAGTTTTTAGTTCTGATGCAGAGATAATATCTTCTCTTCACATCTTCAGGAATTTCAAATAAATTTGTTTCCCAGATCTTTATTTTTGTGCTAGATGAGTATTCCTTTTTTCTCTCTGCCATTCTCCTTTTTGGTATTATTTTAGTCATCCTGATTGACCTATTTCTTGCAAGGTTGACTCTCCCTCTGTTGAGTTGAAGGGCATCTGGGTTATCAGCTTTTTTCCTTAAGAAGATGGGCAATGTCACACGCAGCCAAACCCTTCTGCCTTTGAGAGTTGCTAACACCATCTGTTTGCTTGGTTAATCTTAGACCTCAGGGAAGCCTAATAATGTTTCAAGATCAATGGCAATTTGGGAGGATGTGCAATAGGGAACAGATGTTGCGTTTGGATATTCATCCCAGTGCATGCCTGAGCTGGCTGAGAGTTCTAGCTTATCCGAGTTGGACCCACACCAGCTGGCTTTTATCCAAATGCCAGACGTTTGTCTAAGTAGGGGGTGAAAAACCACTGGGTGTCTATGAGAGGTGACATGTAACACCAGAGGCACTGCAGCCCAGACCTTCACCAGGAGTGCCTGCAGCTTCCTGTAGGAGCAGCAATGGAGGCGGGGAACCAGCCAGGTGTAGATGCCCTGTCTTTGGTCATTGCTCTGTAGACCTCAATGGTTTCAATTATTTTATCCTAGTCAAAGGCACAAATCTTTGCTCAAAATGGCTGACCACTGCATTTTGTACTCGCTGTGCCCAGAATGGGCAGGCTGGAGTTTAGCTGTTACTTCACAAGATTTGGTTTACACAAAATGCATTTTCTTCTGTAGCACAATCTTTTGCATGGAAGTGTTACGCACTATTACGGAGGTCTGCATTGTTTGTGAGTGGATGGTAATTTCCAGCTGCAGGGAGTTTTTATTAAATTCCCTTATTGCTACAAATTTTAAAGCTGCACTGTTGCCTTTGAATGGTTTGTCTGTTCTCTTAAAGAACCACCTCAACCAAAAAAAAAGTAAATTCCTACGTCTGACAGGCTTTCCTCTCAATCAAATGCCAGCGAATAATGTGTTTCCATCATCATTTTCAATTTCTAGAATACTTATATTTTGTGACTGAAGGAGGTGTGCCTTTGAACCTTTCTGTGCATTGGCCTGCTGTAGACAGAAGCAGTATGGTTCAGCAGGATGGAGAAAAGGGGAAAGAAAGATAGCCTACTGTAGGGCTTTAACAGAGACACAGTTCTTAGGTGGAAGAGCTGAGGGTAACCTCAATAGATAAACTATTAGATAATAGATAAACAGAAACAGAGGAAGGAGGAACAATAAAAGCCTAAATTGCTGCCTGTAGGTGCTTTTGATTGTATAATCATAGAATGATAGGCGTTGGAAGGGACCCCTGGAGATCATCTGGTCCAACCCTCTGCCGGTAATGCACCGGCATGAGAGCTCAGGGATTCGGCACGCTCTGAGCTTACCAGGGCCCAAGTGCCGTGAGAGGCACATCATGCACTGCATGGTATGGAGCCATCTGGCGTAGTGCAAAATGAGCTGTATCTCTTCATGATCACGCTGTTTCCTCCTGGATCTGAGTTAACGTTAGCTCTGGCAACGTCCATGCACTCAGCAATAGTGACTTTAGCCTAGGTTGGAGCCTACAGCTCAGAACATTGTGGCAGTTTAATTTCATTTTGCTTCAGAGAAGGCAGTTGAAATGAATGAACTTTTTTTCATGAAAAAAGTGATAGTCCCTTTACTCATTGCCTGCTGTATTCTCTAATAGGCCTTCCTTGCTTTAATTTTGAAGCTCTGATGCTCCATGAGGCGGAAGGATCAGTACAGCCTTTGGAAGCATGCGCTCAGGTAATCCTCATCAGTGTGAGGAGTAAGTCTAGAGAGCGGCCACTTCTCTCTTGTGGGGCAGAGTTTAATATCTTCAGACCCTGCATCTGGGGGACTGAGGAGGTGACTTGTGTTTGCTGTTTGAAACCTTATAGAATGTGAAAAGGCCTTATCTGTAATTATGGTGCTTGGGGGTGGTGGGGCTGGGGTTTAAGCGTGGAGACTGCTGTGCAGGAGAAAGGAGGAGAGGAAGCCAAAGAAAGTGGGAAGAGTCTGTGTGTAACAGTGCGAGTAGCCGCAGGCTTTCTGATTTTCTTTCAATTGAAGTGTTTTGTTACTACTATTTTGAAGAAAGCTCAGACCTCTTTTTAAAGACCATGATTTAAAAAAAATGTGAAAGATTTAGCTGGACCCTACAGTCAAAGCAAGTGGAAGCTTTAAACTTAATGTTTTTGTAAAAAGTCAGTAGAGAAATTAGTAGATTGACTCCAATGCCACCAGTTGTCATTTTTTAGCATCTTCCCTTCTGCATTTTACCCCAGGTCAAGAACAGAGCCTGGCCTTGGATGATCTGAGAAGCAAAGTCTTCTTGTGTGAATACACTGCAATAATATTTGTTCTCCTTTTCCTACATCCCAAACTCTTGGTCCCATATCAAGGCAGACTTGGCTCAGGTCCTTCCCCAGCTGCAGAGCCGATGAGCAGCAAGAGATACAGTGCTCATTATGATGTTCACAGCCTCTCCTGGCAGGGCCACATCAACAAATATCTGAGATGTTCGTGGTTAGTAGTTTTGCTGTCAATGGTGAGCTCTGCTGTTGGCCAAATTTCTAAATTTGTAGCCAGTTTGCAAACTGGCATATGCACCAGTTTTATGGGTCTGTGTTCGGGTTAGACTTGTGTGGGTTGCTTGCTGGGAAGATTGTGGTAGATGAAGAGGGGAAGAGAAATACGATAGACATAGCTGGTCCAGTTAAAGATTAAGTAATACAGATCCATGAACACCATCTTGTTGAAAGTTACCTTACAGCAAGTTACTAAAATTTGATTTTATGACATGGTCAGTCTAGTATGAATAGTGGCCAGCATGGTTAGCTGGGATGCTGCATTCAGAAACCGACACAGGGAATGGAGACAGTCTCCCTCCCTCTTTCGTGCTCTTGTTCCTGAGGAGAGGTAGGTAGATGCCAAAGATGAAGGCAGGCTGATGAGGACCATGTTTGAAGAGACCAAGGGGAAGTCAGAGATGTAGTTATCTCTGTTAGCTTTAGCAGGACAGTTTAGAAAAAACTTCCCCCCCCTCCCCAAAACATTTTTAGCAGCAGAAATCATCTGCTTTTGGATTGTCAGCTTGTTCCCACAGCCTTGCAAATTTCTGCCTTAGTGAATGTATAAGATAGCTGTAATAGAAAGTGTGCCTGCTATGGGGCTGGGGGCAGGGGTGTGTGTGTGTGATGTCTCCTGCCATGGAGGGAAAACAGTGCTTCTGCATGACAGTTACAATTCTAGTCCCAGTAAGCCAAACCTTGATATCTTGCATGGTCTTATGTGGCTGTACACATTAAAATCCCCAGTAAATCTCCAAATAGCATCAAATGGAGCAGTCCAGATGAAACATGGGTCACCACATAGCTGTGCTTTGTTCTGCGCCGGGTCTTCTCTTTTAATGTAGTTCAAGATCTCTCTCCTGTTTTAAGCTCTTCTGGGAGGATACATGTAATTGCCTGCAGGATCATTTCTCCTTTGCACTGACTGTTCCCAGCAGCAGTGTCTGACAGCGGGGAAATGCTCTATGACCAGCGGAGCCAGGCCAGTGCCAGCCATCAGGCTGTGGCGAATTGAACCTAGATTAACTGAATTTGTTCCTGCAAGAGCTGGAAGTGATCATAGGTTGCACTTTGTAGATCTCCACATAAAATTTAATTTCTCCATATCAGCTTTCCCTTGATAAATTCTTGGTAAATGCAAATTGATAAATAGTTGATAAACTTAAATCAAACATATATTTTACAGAATTCAAACTATTTTCCTTGCATAGTGTTGCTGAAGAAAGAAAACAAGAGACTAACTGTTGTTTTGTGAAATCCTAGTGACAGGTCAGGTGATACGCTGTTTTGGAGGCATTTCTGAGGCCAGTTAAAGCAAAGATGTATTTTATCCAGGGACTTTATTGCTTCATTTTGTTTAAGTGTAGTGTCTCATAACTGGAATTAACTGTGTAGTCATTTCCTAGGGAAAAATGTGGATTTGAACTGTGAGCATAGCTCTTTAAACATTTTTAGTATTTAAATGCTTTGGTTTCATGTTTAATTGGCTTTTATGCCAGTATTGATACTACAATATATTTCCTGATTTTAGCCAGTTCATCTAGAATGTTTTAAAAAAGCCAAATTCCCAAACCCACAAACCTTAACTGTTCACTGAGTCACCAATATCAATGTTTTCTTTTTATGTATGATCTCAGTGAATTTCAATTGTAATGTTAAAGGTGATCTTTAGCAAAATCCTGTAGCTAGAACTTGAGAGAAGCAGCTGTTAAAATTAGCACATGAAGTGTCATTAAAATAATGATAGAGGTTCACAGAATTGCATCCTAAGTGCTAATCATCCTATCTTGCAGATGGATTGACTGCTGTGCCTTACTCCATGGTGCTTCATGGGTTTGGACAATTGGCCTAAATTAATTGGCAAAAGGCTGGAGGTGGTAAAAATAGGAGCACAGACACGGGTAATGTGTCACATCTGCCAAATATCTTCCTGCTGAACCCATCAACTAAATTAAAACTTCTTTCTCCATCCTTGATCTTTGCCAGTGTCACTGTTAGGTGTAAAGTATTATACTCTGTGGGGCGTCCTGAGGATTTTCAACTGACTTGAGTTGGCAGTGGAAGAAAAAATTGTGATGGACTAGACATATTATAAGTCATATGGGGAGCTAGAAAACTAGCAGGGCTGGAGCTTTTTTGGCAAACTAAAACAGAACATGAAGGAATGATGATTGACTGAGATTGTCCAGGGAAGCTGTGATTATAATAATAATCCATGATGGCTCTTCTCTGTTCATCTGGTCAAGATGTCATAAAAGGACTCAGTCAAATCAGCACCCATACCTTTATGAATATGCACTACTACTTATTGATAATCTGCTCACAAATTCATTGTTTTCCATGGGAGATTAATTGCAAAGAACTCATAAATGGTTAGGAAGTCTCTAGATGTTAAATTAGGGCAGAGAAGGGAAATTGAGGAAAGAAAGTTGGAGTTTTTTTTAAATGGAAAGCCTCTACAATGGAAGTATTTGTTCATAGCTCACTGTCTATATGCATGAAAAGATCACAGCATCTTTCCTTTCAGGGAGGACTTTGATGCCCTTTAGTAGACCTCGGTGTATTTGAACGCATATATGAGTGTGCATCAGATAAAATCTTTGAAGAAAGGGATGGTAGCCCACACCTCTGGGAATTTCAAAATAGATTGTGTGTTTATACCAAAATGCTGGATGATCTTTCATGCCCTTTCTATATCAAAGAGCAGTTATTCTGAAATTGGTATTGTTTTGTTTCATAAATCTCTACACTGGGAGTATTTATTTTTATGTGCTTTATGAGAATAGATGTTATTCTTTTAAAAGAGACTAAAATGGTGAATGTACAACTTTCAGTATCCATTTTTTGATTCTTACAAAGAAATTGTGTCAGACTTGCACACAGCCATGCCCAATGCAATTTGCCAGTGTATTGAGTGGGAACCTGCCACAAGAGCGGCCTGTTTTGTCAAAACTGCATTTAGGGACTTCGTATTTAGTTCCAGGTTTTAGAAAATTCTTTAGAAATTTTGGGATGTGTATATATATACTTTTCCTTACATTATAAAACATGGTGCAACATAGCCCAAAGACAAATGAAATAGTGGTGATTACGTGTCTTGTACTGGAACAGGCTGCCCATGGAGGTTGTGGATCTCCTTCTCTGGAGACTTTCAGAATGCACCTGGATACTGTCCTGGGCAACCTGCTCCAGACGAACCTGCTTTAGCGGGGGGGTTGGACCAGATGATCACCAGAGCTCCCTTTCAACCCCTACCCTTCTGTGATTTTCACAATGCACTTAAAGGGCAAAAGGCATGCCTGTGTGCCTGAGTATCTGCAAAGCCAGGGCATGTAATCCCACTTCAGGAAAGCAGCCCAAATTAGGACAGCTTCCACCCCATGTTCAAATCTAGACCATCCTACTAACTTTAAAATCCCACTGCCTTTTCACTGGGCTTTAGTAGGCACAAGTGAGCCTTTAAACTGACATACTTTTCAGAGCAGGAGTTTAAAGAAAAATATTGCTTTTGCTATTTGCATAGTAGCCAATCTGACTGAACTGAAGATATTATCCTGGCAATGTCAATGAATAGAGTAATCCTTTTGTGTTTAACTTACTTGTTTTAAGTTCTGATTTACTTTGAATAAATCTATTAGGAAAGGATAATGGGAACGTTTTATTCTTGATCATCTTTTTTATTAAAAAGAGCATAATGAAATAACTTATATTGTTTGTATGAAACATTACATGTCTATGGATCTTGGCATGAACTTAGGGAATAGACATTGTTTGATCTCTGTAGTCACTTTATACAGCTTTTAATTAATTTTCTACATGCAAGTCTCAATAGGCTTTTATTTTATATTGGCAGCAATGGCAACAACCCTGAGGCTAATGCAGTCCCTGAAAAATCATGCTAGAAAATTGTACAAAACCGTGGTGGTTAAAGAAATAATTTCTGTGCCAAGACTTTATGTTCACTTTGTTTTGTCTTTAGGTTGTCATTGACACTTTTGTACTTTTATTCCATCCATATAATGCTAGCAGTAACGCTGTCATTGTTATCTGTGCTTCTCTGCTAAGCAGAGCATTAAAAAAAGTATCTGAACCAAAGATTCCTGCATGGTTGAAAAAGTATTAGGAGTTTTGTTTCCTGAACTTCATACCTTGTTTTCAGCTTAGGTTCTTTGAACTGGTGATGGTGATAGAAAATATATACAGCTCTCACTAACTCCCTTAAGTCATTTGCCTCTCGGAGGGAGGAGCAGTAGCCCAGAAACAGAGGAGACAGCTCAGGAAGGAAAAGCAGCAAAGTATTCATTCCTGCTGTGATACTGGTGTCTTGGTGGCTCTTGCCAAATCAGCTTCTCCTATGTATTCTAATTTGATTTTTTGCTGTTAGGAGCAGAAACTCAAAGCCGAGACTTTTAACTTCTGTGTGATTTCAAATCAGACTGCTTCAGTTCTGCTGTGTTAATTAGCAAAGGAAATATAGCTTGTTAGAGGACCTTGGGAGGGGATTGAGAAGGACATTAGGATTAGTCTTCTCCCATTCATCCCTCCATATTGTTTCTTCCTTTCTTTTCCCTCTGCATCCTGATTTAGTTTTGTTTTCCTCTTCTCTCTTCCCTGATACACAGCATCCTATGTATTGCCTATATTTATTTTCTATTACGTTTTCTCTTAGACGTCATCTCCTTTTTTATTCCTTCTATTCCACATATGCTCTTAAAATGTAATGCCCCTACAAATGGAAAGAGCACAGACACAAGGAAGCAGGCAGAATGAATGCTTCTATGGAACATGGAAAAGTACAGCTCTGGTATGTAGCATCCCTCGCCTCCAGTCTCACCTTATACAGGAGCATGAGGCATGGGAGCTGCTTCCACAGAGGTCTTCAGAGGGAGCCTCTTTTGATGGAAAGAGCAACATTTTTATTATAAGCTCTGAGACAGTATGGGTTCAGAAAGCCTAGGGTCAATTCCATCAACCCAGCTGACCTACAGTTCCCTCAAGGACAAGTCTGCTTCGGTTTATATTTTGCGTGGAAATGGCAGGGTACTGATGTCTTTGAACACCCATAAACCTGTAGACAATGAGATTATTATTTATTCTCTTAGGGCAAGAAGACAGGAATAATAATCAATTTTTTTTATGGAGTATAGGAGGCAGAGGGAAAGTGTTAGGAAGATGTTTTCTAAGCCTCACAAAGAATAATTTAAGAAAGTCTTGTATTATGTATAATGAAAGGCAGTTCCTTCTGCTGGAAGACTTGTTTTGGTGTGTTTTAATGTGTTTTTTTTTTTGAAGTAACTGATGGAAAGTCAGGTTATTTTTAAAGAAAATCTGCCTAGACCTTTAACTTACAGTAAGTAGCCACATTTCCCCCATCCCCACCAGCAAAACTTTTGGACTAAACAGGTTCTAATTATTTCTTTATTCATTTATCTGTTGCAAACTCTTCAAGGGCGTCTTGGGTCCTCAGCAGTTCCTCCTTCTATTCAGTGTTTGTACAGCACACTCACCAGTGATTCTTGTTATCAGCCTTTGCTTTCTGCTCTCTTCCATCCACTACACCTTGCCCTGCTGATGCTTCCATCACCCTACGTGCTCACACACTCCCATAGTAGAAGCAAGGCTTCCTTCCTCCAGGGCACTGCAACTCCTTCCCCATGCTCTCTTTTTAAAGGATGTACCAGGGATTCTGAAAGCACATTGAACAGGAATTGTCCATCAGAGAAGTTAACAATACTTGTTCTGGAGGGATTGTTGTTCTAAATTCTGTTAGGAAATATTTTCAGGAGCATTTACATTTCTAGCCATCCAAAATCAATGCATATCTTCAGCATTTGTAAGACCTGGAAGGCAGAATGTGTTGGCTATGGAGTGCAGAAACTTGCTTTTTCCGTAAGTGCATCCCAGGGCAGTCATCTCTGCCTGTTAGTCTTCATAGCTTCATTTTAATTTGTTTAGATAGTGATGTTGCACACCTTGGTAAGTATGTTCCATAATTAGAGTGTAGTACAGAGTAAAGGCATTGCTTTTTTCTTAGGGACCTTTCAAGAGATGTGGCACAATAGTCTGTGATCTTTCAGGGCTTGACAGACAACAGGTTAAAAGCCACTGCCTTAACCAGCAACTCTTGTGGGTCTCAGTGGTTTGCTTTGCTATTCTCACAGTCTTAATGAGTGCGTTTAACTCTTTGACTCTGCAGCAAAGTGCTTGCTTTGTACCATATGGAAATCATAGCTTGGAATTACTGGCTTTTTTTTTCTTTTCTTTTTTTTTAATTTTTTTTTCCTTTTTTTTTTTAATACCAGTTATCTCTTGAAATACCTTACAGATCAAACTTCTACTGTCATCTATCAGACATCTTGTCCCAGTTATTGATGTAGGTCCTGCCATCTGTGTTTTCTTGTTGATTTGTTCTATTAAATTCCAGCTGTGCCTGTAGTTGTATCTTCTGGCTGATAGGGATGGTGGTGCTGGCTATACAGATGCTTCCTGACACGGTTAAGAAGATATTGTTGGTGTCTGGATTTCAAAGCTACAGCAAGTAGTTGAAAGCATTTTGCTCTTTTCTTGCATAGGAATTGCAGTTGTAATATTTTCTGACATTTCTTACCTTGAATGTTTCTCCCTTTCTTCCCAATGACAGTTTACATTAATATGTACTGTATTCTGCACTGGGCTTTTCTTTTAGAGACTTCAGATAATGAGAAATGTAGCATCTTTGTGAAATAATGGTGTGGCTTATTTGACTTAACTTTCTTTTTTTCAGAAGCTCGCTGCAGATGTAATTCAGTGGCTACATAGCATGCAGGTGTTAATATACTTAGCACTTGCTTGGGCCTTTAGTCTTACACACAGTGTCCTATTAGTTACCTATATTATATTCTGGCTCCTGAAATAAGGTAAGTTTCCCTCAGTCCTTCATTAAAAAAACCTGGACAGGGCACAGACTGGCCATAACAGAGCGATCTGGACTCTGGTTTTCATCATGCTGTTGGTCTGCCAAAACCAGGGCTTTTTTGACCTTCAGCACGTGGCAAGTACGGATGATTTATTTGTGCTTCTGCCTTAAACACAGTGTTTCTGCAGAGTCCTTTATCTGATAACTGTGTCAGGTTGGTTCAAGCTACTGTTAATGTGTGCAATTTCCTGTTATTTTTAATTGCTTTCTGCTGTATATTTTGAATGTATTTTATAAATCAAATTACCTCATCATTAAGATGAAGTACATGTATTGTGCAGACAGTATTATGGTGGATCTCAAAGAGCTGCTAATACACTGCTGAGGCAGAGAAAGATTTAATAATTCACCATTACTGTAGTGTTTGGACAAAAAGTTTAAGTAGAGTTTTCATGCTATGAAAAAGTGAAATCTGTGTTTGTTCTTCCTGCAGTTGTGGTAGGCAATAGGTTGACATGTCATTGTTGAGATTCAAAGCCAAAAATTATATAGATGTGCAGCTGTGAATTCCTAAAGAAAGAGTCCTGGTTAAAAAGCTGGGGGGATTAGTGCATGGAAAGACAAAAAATTATTTGCCTGCCTTCTTGAAGGTTATGGGGGTATAATTTTTCATGTATGTCACGCATCCGTCTGTATCTGTTTCTTTATTGTTGTGATTTCCATAGGATTACAAAAAGCTGATTCAGACACGGGCTAAGTTGCATGTAGGCAAAGAAGTGGGAAGCAGTTCTAATAACTGCCATTTTACAGAATTTGAGGAATAGAGCAGGCAATGAACTGCTTGCCCTAAATCAGCTTTGTGATTAAATAGGACTCAGGAGGCACCGGCAAATAAAGAGTATTTGACAGGTTAAAAGGCTTGCCATAAAGAACTGGGTGCATGGATAGATGCTGTCGGGAGCACAGAAGGTGGCCTAGTCTTTATGTGAGTGTTAAGTAAAGCGATACATATATATTGTTTTGTCAACTTGACATCTCTTTTGTTACCGTGCTTTGTTCCCACTCCTAAAAGCACAGAGCACTTTATTTAAAATAAAGACTTACTCTGCACTGTGTTCAAACCTGTCACAGCTACCAAAAACAGGCAAGTTTTGCTGACAACTGAACTTAGTCAAAGTTATTGCACAGTCATTGTGGATATATAGAGTAAACTCTTCCAGGGTAGGGGCTGAAAGTAGGAGAGTATTTCATGAGCGTGTGAGGAAGGTGCCAGGTTTATAGCCTAACTCCTGAAAGAAATACATTCTGAGAGATCAGTTATTCACTAAGCCTCAGCCGTGCCAATTTAGACTAATGTGCGTCATTTGGACTATAAATGAGGGGAGCAATTCCACTAGCCTGCCAGTATAAATATGCTGATACTGGTAGAATGTTTATGCATCTCCTAGTGGCAGTTTTAGAATTATTTTGTGAAGCAAATAAAGCTTGTTAGTGGGATTAAAAAGGATAACTTGAATGCTGTGAATTTATACAACTTATTACTAACATGCAAAAGTATGCTTTACTCTTAATGTTGTCCACTCTGGAAGTACACTTGTGAAAATTTTTGGTTTAGAGAAACTAAATTGATTCTTCCCCAAATGGATATCACAGTCAGTGTGTGTACTGTGCTTCAGCGACAAGATCAGTCTTTGTGGTGAGTCATGCCTGGTAGGAAGAACTGGTAGGATCCTACCCTAAAGCAGTAAGCACAATAATCTGTGTGGTTTCTGGAATGAACAGTGCATGAGAAATATTTATTTATGAGATCTTCTGAAGAGGGGAAGAATGTTATTAGGAGTAATAGAACGACAGTTAAAGCAAGGAAAGAAAATTGTAGACTGATGGAAGGAGCTGTTTTCCAGCTGTGAGATGTGATGCATCCTGTGGAGCAGTTTCCAAAGGGAAGTGATAGAGATATCATCACTAGAGACACTTAGAGACACAAGTAGGCTGAAAAAATACATGATACCATTTACTGCAAATAGCATGAGTACAGCACTGGAATGGAGATGGGATAACTCACCTCGTGAAAAATTACCATTCCTAACTTGTCTTTGAATGTAATGTTGTGACTTTGCTTCTTCTGAATTTTCCTGAAACAAACCAAATTCCTGTTTTCTAAACAGTGTAACGTACTGTACTTACTTTTTATGCAACTTGAGTGACAATTTTGCCATCTCAGCTGTTAACCTTTATCATTGCCTTCCCTCAGCACACGTGCAACTAGCAACCCAGCATGCAGCAGAGAAGTTCCTAGTTGACATCCTCTCTTCCCTCAATCCCTGTCAACTCTAATGTCAGTAGCCTGGGCAGATCTGCTTCGTATTATGGTCTGCACAGGTAGGAGGTCATAGGTGTCTTCCTCCTGAGCACTACTAGAAGATCATTATTCAGATAGATAGACTGATGGTAAGGGGCAATGTATAATTTTATTTCCCCCCAGTGGAAATATCAGAAAGCTTTAAAAGAATCTAACAGCAGTTTCAAACATTACTTCCCCTTGTTAATTTTCAAGCAGTCAGATTGAAGGGAAGACCTCCACTGAGGTTAGGCTGAGAAAGCACAGTAACAGTTGATGCACAAGAAAGTTGCTGTTAAGATCTGCTGCTACAATGGAGGTGCTATACAGTTTATATACAACTCAAACGACTACTATATTTTTCTACTGTTGCATTTTAACCACAAATGTAATAGAAAGTCATACCACACATCATCTTTTATTATTATACAGTGAAATGCTGCCCACCAGGAAGCCAATTGCCTTTTGTCCTAAGAAGGCGTGGTGGTGGGCAGTCACAGTTGCATGGTGTCGTAGTTTGTTGGCATCATCAAGGAGCCACGGGATACGACTTGGCCCTTTTTCCCCTATTCACCTATTGCTGTCTTACCAGCCCAGCAAAAATTCCATCTGGAAGGAGTAGCTGAACCAAAGATAGAGAATAAAAGGTAATCTTAACATCATAGATGTATTTTTTTAAGTATATATTCATTAAAGTGTTTTCTTATGAGGTCTGTCATTAATGACATCTGGTTTTCTGGCCCTCAGCTGCTGCTTTGGCTCAGGTCTCACTCCTTTGCTCAGCTCCCTCCTATAGGAGCCTCGTTGGAACTTTTATTATCTTCTTGACAGTGATGTTCCTCTATCAAGTTTGGCTCAAATGTTCTTGAGGGATGCTGATTTAGCATTTGAGAATCTTAAACAATGTAACTGAATCTCTTCAGTATTAGTATTTCAAAAACAGAACAGTTTTCTTTTTTTTTTTTTCCCCCAAAAAGCTTATGAATGGCCCCTTCACACAATGCCAGTGTGCGGCAGTACATCAGAGCGATGTAATGTTCCTAAACACACATGCAGAAAGGACAACAAAACCCTCCTACGGACCAAGATGCGATTTTTAACAAAGCATAGTTGTTCAGAATAAAACCTGTAGCTTGAATATCTGAAACTGTTTCCTGTCAGTGAGATCTTCGTCACTTAAGAATTTCCTTCTAAATGAAAAGGTTTATAACCCCATCCTCTAGAATAAGGTTTTCTGCAGAAGGTTTATGTGCAGAAAAATCCCAAACTGTCTCATGGAGGAAAATAGTTTACGTCCTCAATTTCTTTGAGCTTTTTCACTGTCTCAGCTTCTTCAGTTTCTAGCTGCTCTGGTTAAGCCTCACACATTTCACTTACGTGATGCCTGTATTATGGCCAGAAACAATAAACAGAAGCTCAAGACAACAGAGTGAAAAACTCACTTTGAATCCTAAAATTATGTAACAATTCAGGTTTATGACATTCGAGTTTAATCCCTTAACAAATGCTTGATGCTGTGTAAACAAAAAGACATATATATCAGATTTGAAGTAGTTTGTGGTTGCGATATTATTTAAATAGGATTACTTCTTTATTAGATAATCCACTGAAGTAATTTCACTATATGCTAATATCTCTCAAGACATGTTTTAAGCTTTCTGCAGATCCTGCATGTTTTAGATGGTCTTGGAAAGTTCTAAATTTTCCTGAGCAAAATAGCTTTGGGAGGAGATCAGGGTACTTAGCCATTTAGGAAACCAAGCATTTCCATTCATGTGCCAAAGCACAGGCTTAGGAAATTAACTTTAGACAAGCTAACTTGGAGGATATTCAGATCATTTTTCAGAATAGTCAGGCTTTCTGAGGTACTGTAATTATCAGTAGGAAATGCATTCATGGTTATGCATAATTACAATACTCTCCTTCTCTTGCTTCTAGATTAAAACTGAGCTGCTACTGTAATAAGTAACCATATAATTCGGGGAGGGGGAAGGGGGGGGAGGAGAATTACATTTACATAACACAGAATAAAATTGAATAAATTTTCACTTTAGAGAGATGACACAGTTGCTTATTGGGTGCTATAACTGTTAAAATTAAATTTCTAAGAAAACCAGAGGACACGTGTGCTGAATGTGGGAAAGAAAAATTACCAGAGGAGCTGTTCTAACTATTCCTTCTCATAATTCTTCCATGTCACATACACCAACAAATGTTACTTATAGAAGCATTTGAAACCCTATGTTTTCTTAATAAAGACTGCTGGAGAGCACTGAGCACAGAGTTTGATAAGAAAGGATTAAGATTCAATACATTCATATTTGTTCTACTTGGAGCCTAGTTCATTAATGACTACTTTACATGCAGCTCTTGGAAAATTTTAGATGTTTCTAAGCGCTACTTCGAAGAGCAGCATTGCCATTTAAACAATGAAGTCTCATTGTAAGTGATTGAAGCCGTAGCTCTAAAAGGAACTCGAAAAATTGTTTTTCCTCTGTGCTGGTAGGAGAAATTAATGCTTTCGTTCATGGTTGGAGCTCCCAAGCCTGTGAGGGTTAGCATATGGGCAAAGCAAATTGTTGACATTTTGTTGTTTCATGAAGCATATACATTCAAAATCTGTACATTATACATCTGCTGAAAGAAGTTAGTCTTTTTTGTATACTTTTTTCTTTTTCAAATGTTCATAGTCCATTATGCTCTGACACAGCAGTGGTGACATTGTGTTAACCATGAATGTTCCAGGATGTTAATTTTCCTCTGGACTCTTGCATTATTTCAAAGCAAATCTTTTAAAAACATCTTCCTTTCCCAGGCAAAATACATTCTCTGAGGTATTTTTTCATTACCATTGTTAGTAACACTTACTGAGCATAAAAGTTACACAAGGCTTAAAACATTTATGCCAAATCTCCCGTCAACAGCAAAAGTGAAATTCCCACTACTCACTGCTTCCCAGCAAATTTCAATGTGGTTTATTGATTCAGGTATATTCAATAATTCTGTTGTAAAATTTATCAGAGTTTTAGAACTTCCATTTACATTTATAAGCTTTAGTTATATGTATTAAAAAAAATGTCTGGGTAGTTGTATTCTTGCTATAATTCATTTACAGTTGTTATGGATTCAGGTAAATGTTGTTGGTATCAGTCTACTGATTGTGACTGCTGCTGGTTACATTGCTTGGGTTATTGTATAAATATTCAGAGTTACTTAGTTCTCATTCTCAATTATTTGGCCTTTAAGTTCAGGGAGAAAGATTTGTTTACTGTCTATAACAGAAGTCCTCTGAACTGAAACCTGTAGGGCAGTGTGATAACCAAGCTTCAACTCTCTCCTCAATATTTTTTCCCTTCCTATAGCTTTAGATAAACCTGAAAATTACATTTTCCAGAATTTATAACATTTCAGAGAAAATGCTTATGCATTTTTACCAGAAACAAAGAGCTGTAATTGAGGAGATGAGCCTATGTGGCATAAGGGGCAATTTTTAGAGTCAACCTGATGACTTTGTAGTGGCTGAGCTACTCACATGTGGATACAGGAGATCTTGGGTTCAGGTTCCCTCTTCTGTCTGATCCAGTGCAGGGCTTGGAATTGTTTGTAGAGGAGAGAGCTTTAATCTGTTTTGTTTTATATTATATATATCCTTAACAGTGATCAGAGTGAGCCACTGAATAGGTGTTTAGCTCATCTGTGAATGTGAGATCAGGGTTTGATTCCCTGCTCCAGTAAATATTTAAGCTTTCTTAACAGATTGGAAGATCCTTAAGAGAAAGAATCTGAGTTTAGAAGAGAGTAAGTTGCAGCAGAAATGGTACTAGGATTTGTACTGAGACTCTGTGTAAGCCTTCCTTGACTTCAGAGCTTCTGTAAACCACAGACATCAGTGGATACATGTTTATTTTTACCTGTGAAAGACTCCACCTGCAAGCTGTGGGGATAACCAAGAATGCTGTAGCTCAAAATTTTTCTTCACTGGTGTTATGCTGTACCAAAAATGATGTTTTTAAATAATGCTGAGTTTATGCCATTTAAAGATAAAATCCAGGATAAGTTTCAGATATAGGAGGTATGATAATCTATGTCATTTTGTACTGTACTGGCAGGATTCATAAAAATCTGTCACTTCTAGTGAAATATGTTCTTCATTATAAAGTGAAGGAGTGGCAAATTTCTGTGAATGGGATATTACAGATCTAGGAATGCCTGAAATAATAACTGTAGTAATAACAGTAGTAATATCTGTGGCTCTGTTGCTTTTAATTTTTGAGAAACTAATATTGGGGATGTTCTTCTCTCATCTGTAATCATCCTCTTGACAACTTCTTGTGTTGTCATCCTCTACCTCTGTACAGATGTGTGTTTCTCTACTAGTCTGAGGTGCATAGTATCCCACACAGTGTAAGCAGTAACGTGCAGTTGATTTTGATGACTCCTCCACTGAGACAACTGGAGGTATAGCCAACTGAAGATGTAATGTGCTTCCTTGGGGAGTCTTGGAACTCATGTTGGTTGGACATGCTTCACAGTGGAGAACATTTGAGGAACACCAGATTTCACTTGCTTGTGTTCTGAAGGCTGTTTAGAAGTTATGTGGTCAAACTCTAAAAATGTTTCAGTTCTCCCTTGGCCAAAGAATGACTTATCCTGTCAGGAGATATAAGTAAGCTATAAGAGAATGAGAATGAAAAAGAGATAGAAAGTCTTTATTCTCTCACATAATTCTTTCACATCTACTGTTGAAAAAATTTAATATACCTTCCAAGTTCCTCAATATTAAAAAATTCCCCTGAATTTGAAATTCCTGACTTACAAATTTGGTGCCATGTTACTTCCCCTGCTCCCAGAAGAATACAGACTTTGCAGAAGAGAAGCGGATATGAGTGGTGCTGTAGAGCTGAGAATGAGCTGTTGTGTATCAGAGACAAGATATGAAGGATCTTCACATTTCCCCTCCATGTAGGAGGCCAAAGTGGCAGCCACCAAGTTGTTCAGTAGCTGTTCCCAGTGGAGTGGGAAGAGGCTTCCCCTTTGTGTCTGGCAGGATGCGGTTGTGTATAGTCACCTTCTGAGGCCACCCGATGCTGCACAGGATTTGGACACATTTACTGAGTTCAGTAGTTATCACCTGGTTGTGCAACAGCAGCAGTCAGGGAAACATCCTCTAACTCATGAAGACTTGAAGGAGGGACCACTCTTAGGCTTTATCACATCTGTAAACAACATCCTGCTGTCAGCAGCTTTCACAGCCACCTCAAGAGACACGCAGATGTTCATTGGCCATAAACCATCCAATATGTTGAACACCTAGACTTGTCTGTTGAGGAAATATCTTTAGGCTTTCTTTTTGTTCCCTCTTATGTGTCCCCAGTTTGTATCCTTCAAAGGATAATAAACTGAATACAGCATATGTTTAAATGTTTCATATAATCATTTTGCCCGCACAGTACCAAGCATTTTTTATATCTATACACATTGTCCGGTGTATGATCTTTCTAGGGTTGGTTTGTTACAGCCCTTAGTCTTGGACAGAGGCCCCTCTCTGTATAGTAAGAGCAATGTGGAAAATGTGTTACAGCATGGTCTGTAACTCAAAGGATGAATCATTCAGTTACAGGATAGAGAGGCCACCAGATTAAAAATAGGTAGAAAAGTGCAAAAAGCTGTTTGTTTGTCTCACAGTCAATAGCTAAAGGCAATAAGCTTACAGTAATAGCTGTAAGCAGTAGGACTACTTGCTTGTCTGCTTCATCATTATCTTTGCAGTCTGTACTTAGAATAGTGTGCAGAGCTTTGAAAGGGTGATACCTGAGATACTGATACCAATGTTGGAGCTGTTGCTTTCAGGAGGACAAGCAAAAGGAGAAAACAGGAAGATCATTTTGCTTTGCTGGTTAAGAATCTTAGTAATCTGCAAGATGTTCCTTCCAAGATTATTGCTGTGTTCTGCCAGGAAAGATGAGAATTAACACGGTTGGTATCTTGTTCACTATTGCACGTTGGCAACTGCAAAGGAAAGGGAAAGGAAGGGACGGAGCAAGCAGGTCGAAGAATGCATAGCAAGGTGATATTTATGCTTCTGAACCTAGACTGTTTCTCCCTCTGCTTTGTGTGTGTGTCTTACTAAATGTCACAGTTTCACCTAATTTTGAGTTGTCTCCCATTGCAGAGGAGTGCTTCATAGCTATTTACGTCTTTACTTTTTCAGGGTGTTGACTTGCTGGGTTGGCTTTCATCTCCACAAAGTCTGTCTGTGCTGTAGAGGGGAAAACTGGTAATACAAACCAGTCAGACAAATCCCTCTAGGTACTGCTGTTGTGAGATACTTTGCCATATTTTAAGACACTCCCTGCTAACTATAGAGTGGATGGGGACATCAGTAAACTATAATTTGAAACTAAATTCTTGTGGCCACACATACAATTTCAGTAATATACACAAACAGATTTTTCCTTCTTGGAAGCACAAATGGTGTCTGACATTTCAGAGCTGTCAGAGCTTCCATGTCCCTTTAGTTACTCTGTTCTTCAGGATGGTATCTATTTCCACATGTCTGTTCTTCATATTTCTTTTCTGCCTCAAATAAGCATCTCAAGAAGGCTGTTAGCACTCTTTCTCCAGTTGGTTGTATTTGTTTTCCTTTGCTTCTGGGAATCCCACACACTGATTTCTAGGCATGTTGCAGTGTCATTTTGTTGTTAAATGGGCATCAAAAGAGAATTCCTTCTTTTCCTGGGAACAGCTTCCCAATCTACCAATGATACAGTGGATCATTGTTCTTTCCCTATAATAATTGCACATATTTTGCATTAATAGGGATTCAGAAGTTTATAAGGCAACTTTTGGGGTGTTTTTGGTTGGTTGGTTGGTTTTGGG
>WTSP01013433.1:0-15175 GCA_025331215.1 Actenoides lindsayi | reverse complement strand
GCGGGGGCGGCGCGGGGCGGCGGCGTGGGGCGCGGGGGGGGGCGGGGAGGGGGGGGGCGGGGGGGGGGGGGGGGAAGGCAGCACATTCCAGCAGTAATATTTTCAAACAGCACAGTCTCTAGAAGACATAACTACAGCCCCGAGTCAAGCCCTGCTTCGCACATGCCAAGATTTGCTGAGCTCAGCAGAGCTGCTGGGCACAGAAACACCGTTAAAAACCCAAATCCCACCCCAAGGGAGCAGGGGAAGGAGCCTCCCTGCCCTTCCAGCAGCTATTCCCAGCTGGCACAGCATGGGACTGGTCCCAACCCTCCTGGGGAATGGCTGAGCCATCGTAGGAGTGTCCCGGCTTCCAATTGCACGTGCTAGGCTGGGCCAGGCTCTGGGGATGGAGGAGAATGTGTTTCTCCTCCAACAGCTGGGACACAAATAGGAAGTGAGGGTGGAAAAAACCCCAACAGGCTCTCTGGGAGTCCCGCTAAACGGGTGATGGGAAAAGGGTCAAACCTGTTTGGAGGTGGAGGAGCTGGAGGCACACTGATGAGCATCACTCTCAGCACTCACTGGGAAAGCCCAGGCAGGGCAGAGGGGCTCTGAGGTCAAGGGATCAATCCTGCTGGGGAGCAGCGCTGGCTGACCCAGTTAATCCCAGCACAAAGTGGGACTGGATGCAGCGTGGGGCTGGGTACCTGTGGGGTGATGAAGGGGAGGGAGCATTCCTGCATCCCGACAGCCAGGGGAGCTGCAGGGCTCTGGGCCATGGGAAGCAGAAAGAGAAAAAGAGAAACCAACATCCAGGCAACATCTGAGCATCAAGAATTTATTTGGAACAAAAATTCCCCAACAAAAAGTTGTACAAAAAAGAAGAGAGACAAGAGTGGTCATTACAAAAAGTGTTCACAGATTGAAAGAAAAAATAAGGAAAAAAAGTCATCTGAGCAATCCGCAGCGAGCGGAGCGCGGCCCCAGCGCGGAGGCGAAGGCTCGCTTGGCTTTGGAGGCGCACGGGGAAGCGAGCGGCCCCATAGGCAGGATTGTCTCAGTAGGGAATGCAAAGGTCCTCAGCACCCAAACTTCTCCCGAGTGAGCAGGTTCAGCCCTTGGTACCCACACTTGAGCGGTCCTTGCTACAGCACCCGGCTCACCAGTTCTCACCCCGGGAAGCGCAGGCGGCTGCTGCGTCCTCGCCACACCAGGGCCACCGACCCCTCTGTGGGTACAGGATCAAGCCCATCCTGAGCAGGATTCTTGGCCCTGAAGGACTCATTTCAACTCCACATCTCTCCTTAGTATTTGTGGCTGCCATCAGCCTCAGCCAGAGCTTCCTTCTCATCTCCTTGGCCACCAGGGAGATGCCGGAGCCATGGTTCCAACACCTCTGCAGTGGTACCACACTTTGGGGGTTGGTTTCAGCCCCATGACAGGGGAGGCATGAGCATATCGTGCAGGTTTGGTGCTAACACACAGGAGCCATCTGTCTTGCTCTTGGTAAACAGCACCAAAATGCTGCCACAGAGGGTAAATTCCAAGTCCCCTGCCTGTGGAATCCTTTACAGTTTGGGTAGACTAGCTCAAACCATTCCCCTGCAGGCATCACCAGGCTTGTGGCAAAGATTATCATCAGTGGATGAAGTTTCTGCTTCAACTGGCCAGAAAAAGACCTTTTACTGTCCTAGGGAACTGCAGTTCTGGTGAGCTACTGCCAGAGAAGGGCTGCACCTGCATCAGCGTGGGCCTCAAACCCAAGCAAAATTAAAGTATTCTCTAGAAATCCTGAGAAATATCTCCAAGCTCCTGTGTTCCGTGACAGGAGCTGCCAGAGCATGGCCACTGCAGGCAAGGGGAGAGCACATATCCCCCCTCTGAGCCCCCAAATACCGGGGCAGTTATTAACCCTCTGCATCCTGCCCAACCATACACGGAGCCGCTCCATGCCTTGGGGTCTCACGTGTTCTCCTACCATGCCCAGGTCCACGACACCAGGCTCGGTGTCAGGCCATGGGACAGTCACAACAAGAGTAGTTGAGGGCAACAAGTGGAGCCAGGGTCTCGGCGTTGCAGGAGCTCTGGTCTCGTGGCTGCCACGTCCCCATTTCCAGACCGAAGTGCTGCAAGGGTGCGAGCTTCCATCCCAAGGGATCGCCACATTGCCAACCATGTCTGATGCTCTCCGCTCAACAGGTCATGCAGCGTGGACGGATGGTGTCTGAAGCAGGGTTCGGATCGATCTGCAAAGCCAGGTTTAGAGTCAAAAACCTCAGTGGTGGGCACATCCCGGTCAGCTCCACCAGCGCTCCCAGCCCAGGGGGAATTGTTACCTCCGAGTACAGCGGAGGGGGTCGGAAGCGGAACTCCTGGATGTAGGCGAAGAAGGGACCTTCCAGGATGCCACCGAGTTCGCTGCGGCACGGGGGAGCCAGGCTCTGCTCAGCCTCTGGGCTGGACACGACTGTCGAGTACTCAGGGGGAGCTGAGGAGAGAAAAGAACCATCAGGGAACAGGAAACACCCTCCATTAATTGGAGACATGCAGGTGAAAGAGCTTCAAAATCCAGTATTTCCCAAACCCTCCCAGTTCCCAGAAAGGCAATCCAGGAGGTGCAGCATCACATCCAAAACACAAAGTGAAAAAGCAAAAGCTGGTCCTGGAGCAAGAGATAAGGTTGAGAACTTGCTCTGAGCTGGTTCTGGAGCAAGAGATAAGGTGGAGAACTTGCTCTGGACCTTGCTATCCACAGCAGGTTGACCAGGGGTGTTTGCAGCACCCGGAGAGGTCCCAAGGAAAGGGAGACACTCACCCTCTGGCTGCTCCGGAATGGTGCTCAGCCAGTCCAAGTTGACGCTGTACTGGCTGCTGACACTGGACGTGCGGCTCCCGAACGGATGCAGCGGGATGGTTCCGATGACGAGTGGCAGCTCCAGGAGCAGCTTGGATGTCCCAGGAATATCCACACAAACCTGCAGAGACAGGAGACAGGGGGGAAGCTTAGCTGTTGGTGTTTTCCCAGTCCAGAGGGGCAGATATCTCCCTGGAGCACTGGCTCGAGCTGGCTGGGAGGGAATTCTTGCAGCTGGATGCAAATACTCCAGTATGAGCCCTTGTGCTGTGCATGAGGGGCAACGGGGAGAACCCAAGACCTCATACAAGTCGCCATCCCCAAAATCTCACCCCCAGCCCCAAAATCTTGTCACCAGTCCCAACTCAGGGACAATGAGCACAGCTCTGGTGAAGAGGGGAACGCTCTGCGCTGAGCTGAGCCACAGGCAACGCTCCCCCCCAGGTCCCTCACCTTCAGGGAGTATTCCACCTGGAGGATGCGGCACTGGAGGATGGAGGGACCCACTGGCGGGATCTTCAGCGCCCGCCCATGCCACACTTCCCGCTTTCCCGCTGCGATGGAGTCACCGACGATACTGGTCACCACCGACTTCTTCTGCTTCTTGGTGCCCCGAGCGATGAAGGTCTGAGTCTGGATGATGGCCGCCTTGGGCACCACCGCTCGGCTTGTGCAGTTGTCAATCTCGGCAAAGATAGGGATGACCTCACCTACCAAAACAACAGCACACGTTGGAGAAGGGGAGATGGAGCCCGGTCCTGCCTCAAGGAATTCCGGCACAGGATCACCGAGGGTTGGCCATGGTACCCAGCACCGCAGGCACAAGGTTGAATTGGCAGAAGTCTGCCCCAAGGAGGTTGCCCTACACACTAAAGCTCTCTGATTTTGTGCCAAAAGTGAAGAGCCCAGCTCACGGTGACCCCAAATCCCCTTCTGCTGAGGTCTATCCCAGGGCCTGCAGAGGTTCAAGGGCACCAGCACGTTGTCTTACCTGGGGTGTAGCCTTTCCGGTCAATCTTGGCAGTGACAGAAACCTGGCCACGATTGCAGTACCAGGCACGAGCAAGTTTCTCCTTAGCACCTGCCTGGGGAGCCTGGAGAAAGGGAAATATTTAAAATACTTAGCAAGAAAGCACAAGACGCAAAGCAAGCATCTCCCTGGCACTGAGAACCTGCTGGGGAGCATCAGCAACTTCTTAAGTAACTGATGCAAGACACCAGCGCAACGCGTTGAAGTTTCCCAGCACTACAAGTCACGGACAACCTCCGCCCAGCCCAGGTAACGCTGGGGGCACAAGTTACAGGGGGGTGGGTAAATATTCCCTCTGGAAATCGGACCATGCCGCAGGGGAGGCGATACCTTCCCGCGGGCAGTTCTGGACGGTGCTGCCCTGCATCAGGGAGGAGCTCACCAGCAGCGCAGGCGTGTTGATGTCGATGGGTTCAATCACCGTGAACTCCTTCTTCACCTTCTTCACCGTCGACCAGGGTCGGTGCAGTTTGGCTTTCACCCAGTAGCGCACGCTGCCGTGCTTTCCCTCGAAGGAGGTAGCCAGGGTCCTGTGGATAAGCAACGAGTGGTTTAGGAAAGCCCTGCTGAAAAAAAACTCTCAGTTTTGAGGTGCCCTGTCCCAGGCAGCTCTTCTCCCCCTGATGCATTAAGGCAACAAAAATATGTCGACTTACTCAGGGAGCTGGAAGGTGAAGGGGAACTCGTGCCTTCCTGCCTGCAGGACGGTGACCTCACCATTGTCTGTGGGCAAAACAGATTTAAGACGATTATCTCCCTCCTGCAGAACTTCCTCCCTGGGCAAATCGGTGACAGAGCCGTACAGTAGGCAGCAGAAGAGCAGCACAATGGCACCGAGTATTTCTGCCGGAGTTAAACTGCAGCAGCAGTCACACAGCTGCCACACGAGAGCCGGGCACGTTCCCCGGGTGCCGGGCACTGCCTGCTTTCCACGTGTCTCCAGGCATGCACAACCCAGGGGCACCGCCTTGGAGAGCCAGGCAGCTTTCCCGGGTAGGGTCTGTTCACCCTGCAGCCACCCTGCACTGTGCCTCAAGAGTGAGAGGCCAGAGATGCCCAGACAAGCCATGAGCAGTGGGAGGGTGGCCAGCCAAGCCCCCCAGGGTTTGCAGCCCAGTCCTGCCTGCATTGCACAGAGCAGCTGGGGTTGTAGGGACCTCTGGGGTTCACCTGGTTCAACTCCCCTGATCAAAACAAGCTCCTGAACCTCCACAGAGGTCTTCCAATGCTGCTTCCACACCAGGGAGCACCCACAGCAAAGGGTGAGTCACATGTGGGGCCAGTCCCTAAATCGGGGTGCCCTACCCAGCTGCGAGGTCCAACTGGGCACCCCACGACCACGGGGTGCACTCACCATTTGAGGCATCTGCAGAGGACCTATGCACCCCGTCCTCAAAGTGCCCAGACCCTCAGGCACCCCATGCACCCAGATTTCAGCTGGCTGTGGTATTGTGCAGTTGGGGTGCCCCCATGCACCCAGATTTCAGCTGGCTGTGGTGTCACATACCCAGCAGCTGGGGTGTCCCCATGCACCCAGATTTTATCTGCCTGTGGTGTCACATACCCAGCAGCTGGGGTGTCCCCATACACCCAGATTTTAGATGCTTGGGGTGTCACACAACCAGCGTGTCCCCATGCACTCAGATGTTAGCTTCTAGGGTGTCCCCGGCTGCCCCCTGCACCCCTTATTTCAATCCCTGGGGTTCCCAGCGCACCCCCGTCCCCGCTCATAGAGCACCCCGGGCCGGGGGGGTGGCGGGCGAGGGTGTAGGTGCCGTACCTGGGGGTGCCAGCAGCGTGTCGCGGTGGTTCAGAAACTCCACCTGGTCGCTGTAGCTCTGCGTGTAAGCGGTGCTGGAGCCGGCGCTGCGGGACTCGGTCCAGTGGACGCGGGCAGCGCCCATCGCCCGCAGCCTCAGAGCTCCGAACCGCGCCGCCGCCGCCAGCTCCAGCACCACGCGGCCCGACACCGCCTGCCCGGGGCTGAACGCCACCGGGCCATCTCCTTCCGTCCCCTCCAGCACGATTACAAAGCGTTTAAGGCGATCGAAGATCATGGCGAGATCCCGGCCCGCTGGCGCAGCCCGGCCCCGCCGCCGCCCGCCCCCCGCTTTAAGCGCCCGGCGCGGCCGGGGGCGGGGGCGGCCCCGGTGGGGTGGGACGGGGCGGGACGGGGCGGGGCGGCCCGGCCGGGCCCTGCAAAACAAGGCAGCGAGCATGTGCGAGCTGCCGCCCTCCCCGCTCTTCCCGTCTTTTCCCGGCTCCCCGGGCTCGGGGCGGTTCCCAGGAGGGGGAGTTGGGACCGCGAGCGTGCGCGGTCCCCGTCCCGCCGTGGGTCTGGGGTGGTCGCCGCTCTTCCTCCCGTCCCGCCGCCCCGGTGCTGGCACCGAGACATCCCAACGGGTGTCTGGACCACGGGAGTGTGGCCAGGAGCAGGGTGGATCGCAGGGCTGAGCACCGCCTGTTATCCCCCCCATCTGCTGGGGTGCTGCTCAGCGTGCCCCAAAATCTTCCTCCAACCCCTCCCCATCCCATCTGTGTCCTTGACTCTGCACCCAGGCTCACAGCAGCAGCTATACTGGGGCGATTTCTCACTTGGAGGAGCAGCCCCCTTAGTTCCAGTTCCCACAGCCCCCTTAGCTCCAGTTCCCTCAGAGCGAGGGCCACACACGGATCCACATCCTTCCGTTCCCAGGGGTCAGAACGGGCTGCAACTGGATCTGGGCTCCTCGTACGGCGAGGCCAGGCCAGCTGGCGACAAAGGGAAAACCGGTTTGGGACACGGCTTCGCTTATTTCTAAGAAATCAAGAACTGGCTCGCGTTCAGCTTGTGCAATTACAGAGTGAGCAATCCATCTTCCCCACGCTTTTTAACCAGGAGAGCGCTGGTTTTCTCCCGGCTTGTACTGGGATTTGCGTGGTGCCGCTCCAAAATCCGGTGACAAATCGCACCCGCGTGGGCCGGCACGGGCTGGGGGCTTGCTCTGTCGGCACCGTCGGCTACTGCCAATGCTTGGCTGTGGTAAAAGCATGAAAACTGGGAAGAGTTGGTTCTGGGGGCAATGGTCACCATTAGCAGCACCCCGAGATGTTGTACAAGGGAGGGCAGTGGGGTCTACACCCCTAGAAAGGGTTAACGCAGCTTTAGAAACTTCCACTTTAATCGTGATTGTCACATTCGCAGAGCCCCAGAGCTCCATCCCGGGCACGGCCTTGGGATGAGACCAAACAGGCATCTAAAATGTTACTCAGCATTTGGCCACTGAAGTTCTGAGGATTTTCGAGCTGCTCCCAGGCGTGCTGGGCAGGACCTGCTGTGCTGAACTGGGTTGATCTCAGCTGCCGAAAATGAGCTGGACTGAAGCCTTGCAAAGCTCTAGCTGTCTCCAGAGGCTAACTGGAATTGTCTGTCCCCCTCCCCGAGGGAAGGGGACTGTGGTTTATTTTATCTGCATGAGCATTTGCGGCCACAAGCAAACGCGAATCACGGCAAGCGCTGCAAAGGGAGCCCGACAGCACCAGGAGAGGACAAGAAGGAAGGAAGGCACGTCACAGCAGGAATTAATGGGTGCTGCCAGCTCTGGGAAGGTACCTGGTGTCCCTGCTGAGATGCACAGTGACATTAGAGGTGGTGGGGCTTTGGGGAGAGGCTGCAAGCTCAGCCGGGCTGAGGCAGCTCCAACCTGCGCTTGGCATCTTCCTCCTCTGCCTGTCGGCACACACCCCTCAGCCCGTGACTCAGCCTTCGCCCACGGGATGAGAATCGCTGCAAACCTCCCTCCCGTGTCAGCTGCACGAGATGTCCCCAGCTACCCCCCTGTGCCTCCGGGTCGGGTGGGAAGCCTGTCTCTGACCTCTCTGGGACCCCAGCGCTGGAAGAGGGTCTCTCCCCTCTCCTGGGATCTCCAGGTGCAGGGGCTGTGGGACCACTGCCAAGGGCTTTTCATTCAGCAATGCTCTTGGGTGCCTCAACCCAGCTAAAACCCAGGCCAGGCTCGATGCGGGAAAGATCTCCAACTCTTCAGCCCCATCTAGAGTCTGATCAGGCTTAAGCTGGTCCCAACAGGAGCTGACACCCAGCCCGGCTCAGAAGGGGCTGCTTTGCTGGCCTGCTGCTGACACCCGGTGCCTGCAGTCCCCTGACCCTGGAGCCACACCAGGGAACACAGAAAGCTCGAGAAAGGGGAACGCAGCAGGTAGAGAGGCGAGTCAGGAGCTCCACCCTGCCCCGGGATGGGGCCAGGGTGGGACAGTGTGGAGCCTTGCACAAGCACGTGCTCCCAGCTGGAGGAATGAGCCGCGTCCCTGCAGGATGGGCGAGTGCTGCGGACCCACGAGGATTAAGGTGCTGATCGAGGGCCACCCCACGATGGAGCAAGAGCCCTGCTGTGCTCTTAGCCCTAGATAGCTCCTAGGTGTTTGCCTCTCACTGGGGCAGGACCTACACCTCTGGGAAGTTCTGCAGGACCCTCAGAGCCGATCGCTTCACAAACAGCGTTTATGTTTCTTGGGGCTCTCTCACACCACCTTATGCAGGAGAGCCCAGGGCCTTCCTTGCCTCACCTTTGCCCATTAAACCCCAACTTTTTCCTCTCTTCCTGCTCCCTGTGTAAGGGGATCACACAACACACATTCAATGGCCTTGCCGCGAAGCCCGAACATCCTTCTGTCCCCCTTTTTTTTTTGTCTCACAGCGCAGCACCCCCGGTGCCACCCTGCCAGGAAACTGCAGATAAAACTCAGGGCTCGGGGGACAGCAGCAGGGAGGGCTCTTATCTCTGCCGAGCTTCCCTCCTCTGCACTGCCTTGTTACCATGACAAAACCTGCATTTTTTAAACACCACGCAGACACAGTTGATCTCATCGGGAAGCAACAAGAAGGGAGCAGTCACGGGGACCTCGGGATGATGGCACGTTTTCAGCAGCTTCTCACCAGCTGACACCGGGAAGGTCCTCACGCTGCCGTGGGGGACAGAGGATGGAGCAGGACACGGTGGAAGCCAGAGGAAGCAACTTTGGCTCAGAACAGCGCTTTGCCACAGCCCCCAGCCTTTGCTGCTGTGGTCACACGCCTGTGTCCCTCTCACAAAGCAGAAAGGGAATCTGTGTATGGACAGAGACAATAAAATCCCAGTCCCCAGGTTCTGGTGAGGCTCTCTGCTCCCCGAGGAGCTCAGTTCAGCTCTCCCCATGGGTAGGCAAGGGCCAGAAGCCATCGGCTCTGAGCTCCAGGAGTGCAGGGTGCTGGCGAGGCCGAGCAGCTCACACAATTCCTCCAGCCCCTGGCCAAAGCACCCTTCTCCAGATGGCTCCAGGGGCTTCCATCGTACACAATCCCAGCAGCAAAATCCCAAGGTGCTCATAGCAGCTTGTGGCTTCCCTACAGCCATTCACTGCAGGGATACTGGGCAACAAAACTCACCCTGTAGCCTTACAGCTCAAGCGGACACCGTCCCAACACTGCACTGACCGAGTGCTCAGGACCTTCTGTGCTGGAGTTCAGGGCAAGAGCTTCTCCCACGTGCCTCATTGTGATTGAGACACTTAGCAACAAGTTGCAGCTGCCAAGGGGCCATCCTTAGGCACAGCACAGAAGAGCCACTGCCAAAAGACAGAAGCTGCAGAGTAACGCACGTGTTTGGAGCAGATGGCAAGGAACAGTCAGCCAGGAACTGAGAACATGACCCTCCTGGTGCAGTCCAGAGACAAGAGCACCTCCAGAAAAACAGCTCACGTCCTTGTTCCACCGCTCGAGTTTCCTCCTGCAACCTGTACGTTTGCCAGCTGGAGCTGGCATCGCTTTCTAGGTTGTTGCATTTGGCCACTGAAACAATTAAATGCCCTTGGCATGAGTAAAGTCCTGCGGCCACCTCCGGGGCGCACACAGCACCGAGTCACGGGCAACAACAAGGCCGTCAGGGGTGGGGAAAGGGGGAGAAGAAGCCACAGAGACAGGACTGTAACACTGTCCCTGGGGGGAGGACAGGACGCGCACTTTCATTGGAAAAGACGGAGTTAAAGTGCGGAGGGAGAGCGGAGGTGTCCCGGATCCCTTGGCCCTGGATCGTTTCATCCCCACCACACAAAGAATTCACGTGGCTTGTCCTCTCCAGTAGATCTAAGCAGCATGCCAGCTGGGCATGTGGTCCCAGCAGCAGGAAACTAAAAACCAATATTTACCGAACGACTAAGTGCTCTTTCCACCCTTGTGAACAGGCACTTCTGTTCGCACTGCCCTGTGCAAACAGAACAAAAGCCACAACTCTCTCACCAGCCCCGGGTTTTGCCGGCAGCCTCCTAGAAACCAGTAGCATGGAAACCTCTCGGCAAAGCCGAGAAGGTCCCAAGAGACACAACCCTGCTCGGGCTGTCAAGCACCCAGCAGAGCAGAGGTCCTTCCAGAAGGGCTGCCTGCAGCCCCAGGGGGTCCCAACTCATCATCCTGAAGCAGAGAACCACCCCCACGCGCCAGCCTTACCGGGGATGAGGCGGCAGCGGCAGTACAGGAAGGTCTGGTAGGCTGTGTAGTCACGGTAGATGATGTTGAGCCCCACGCTGCAGGTCTCCAGCCAGTGCGTGGCAGCCTGCCCGCGAGCGTACACCTCCAGCGCCCGCAGCCGCAGCGCGCCCCGGAGCTCCAACCGCAGCCGGCCGTGCAGCAGCTCCCCGCTGCTGTAGGCTCCCCACGCTCGCCCGTCCTCCAGCTCCAGCACCAAGCTCCTCACACGGCCCGGGGGCTGCATCGCTGCTGGCCACGCTTATCCCTCCGCTCCAGGAGGCTGGTCCCAGCCTGGGCCGAGGTGAGTGGGACAGGGAGCCTGGCAGCCCTCCAGGGAGGGGAGGAAAGAACAAAGGCCACACTGAGGTCCCCTAATTTATCCTAATTTATCCCTGCCCTGAAGTGGTCCAACCCTGCAGGCCTGATCTTCCCCGGGCTTGGACTGCAGCGCTGACCTCCTGTACGTGAGGCCGGTGCTGTGCCGAGGATGGGGCCGCGGAGACGAGTTACGTGTTTTTAACCCGACCAAGAAATGGCATGACTTCATCTTATCTCTGAGTCACAGACGCCGTCGACGTGCAACTGGTACGTGCTGGTGGCTCTGTCGGCAGGGAGGGGTGTCACGCACCGCCAACCGTGCCGGCAGATTTCACTGTGGGAACCAAAGAAAGACTGTTTGGCCTTCCTGGTTCAGCCATTCCCAGGGCGTCGCTGGAAGGGGCACAGAGGAGTTCAGAAAGCAAAGACCTGTACCCCAAAAGCCGGCTGTACTTTCTGTCTCTGAAGCTGCATCTAAATCCACATGGAAGAGAAAGTGAAGAAGCACAGGGACCCTTCCCCAGCCACCTGGTTCCACCATAAGAGGGATGTTCACGGTTTACCCCCAGCAAACCGTGGTTGTTTCAGCAGTACTATAGGTGGCAATGCCACCTCAGGGCCACATACAACTAGCGGGGCAGGCTCGTAGCAGTTGCAAGTCCCTGTTACTACACCAGATGATGCAACTGAGGCGTTTGACTCAAGGTGTCCGCAACGTACTAGTGTAAGATACTGATGGGAGGTGCCCACATGCATCTGCAAACTTCAGTATGTGGCTTTTTGGAAGGGCACACGGAGCAAAGACTGTCCCTTTCCCAAGGGATGTAGAGTCACATCCCAAGAGGAAAGCACGAGGGCTCACACGAACGGCAGCAACTGGAAATGGGTTAGTAAACCTGGGCTCAAATGTTTGGTGCTGGCCCCCAGCTCACGTGAGTCAAGCCCGTCTGCACCAAGAGGCTGAGAAGAGCTTGTGCAGTGGCAGCTGTGACAAAGCAGCAGCTGTGACAAAGCAGCAGCTGTGACAAAGCAGCAGCTGCTCCTGCTCGCTCGGCCTCCCAGGGGAGGGGGCTGACCAGCCCACACCGATCCCTCTTTAAAATCCCTCTATTCCAAACAGAGTTAGTGCAAGCTCAGCATTCAGGAAACCCACGTGAGTTACCAACTCCACCAACACAGGCTGCTCACCTCTAGGAAAACCGCCCACTCGTCACAGGCCTGGAGAGCCACCCCCCTGCCCTACTGTTCACTGACCTGTGGTTTCCGGCCTTGACACCAGAATCCAAACAGATAATAAGGGAATATTGCAGCTCACACAGCCCTGACAGTGCCTCTCACTCTGCTCCTGAGCTCTTGCCCTTTCTCTGAGCTTCTCCCTTACCCCTCCTGCCTGCCCAGGGGCGGTTGGTGGATCTCACAATCCAGAGAGATGCCACCCACACCTTTGGGCTGATCTCCTGGTGTTTGTTCTTGCTGTCACAACACCTCCTTGTGTCCTTGTTCCATTTGAGAAGTAAATGATCCCTGTAATAAGGTGTAGGCAGCCACGGTGACTTCTGGGCGGTCATGGAAGAAGGGAGAAGATGATGGTGTGAGGAGCACCTTCCTCTGGGGACTGTATCCTCTCAGTTTGCCCAGGGGACGCAGCTCACTTGGGAGTTTGCCCTTTGGATTTCTGCTGGGCGTCTGGACTCGGGCGTGAACTCATCTTCCTGCTCAGTCCTGAAGAGGTCCTGTGCCCTCCAGGGTAGCCCCAGATGCGAGCATTTGATCTGAGGAGAGAGAAGAGCTTTCAGGACATGGGGATGGGGAAGAGGCAGGTGGTAACGTGGAACCCGGCAGCTCCTACATCTGAGCTCCGTGCTGCTACCTGAGGGGTCACCCCCTGGGCAGCCACAGTCTGTCCCTGCCTGCATCCTCCTTCTCTGGCAGATGCACAACCTACTCTGTTAATGGTGCAAAAAGACGTTGACGCTGTCTGGACACGTCTAGCAACACCAGTTTGCCTCCTCTGATCCTCTGTGGAGCATCAGGATCACCCTCCCCTGCCTCCAACATTCCTTGGCTTAGGGATTTGGTTGCTTGTCCTTCCTCTCCCTCCAAAGCTTTTTCTCAGCAGTGACTCTGCTCCCCACAGAGCATTCACCTGGGACTGGAGGCAGACAGGATCTGAGGCATGGCTGTCCCATCTCGAGATGCCCAAGAGCACTCACCAAAACTGATGATGTTAACAGGGAGGCAACAGCTTTGCTGGGTATAATCCCACTTCCCCAGGCCTCCCCACGGTAAAGCCAAGCCCGTTAAGGCTGTACCTGCTGCAGCACATCTTCAGAGAGTCGTTGTTTCTGCTGTGTGGGACCAGCACGGCCTGCGTGGTTGTGACAGAACTTTCATCTGCTGACAGATGGAAATGAAATAAAAAATAAATTCAAGCTGGTAAATTAGGAGGCAACATCAGAAAAGCTTTGCAGTTCGACTGGCAGTCAGAGAGCTGCGTGCATTCCATCACCAGGAGAAGACGACAAGCTTTGCTGTCAGCTCTTGGCTGAAAAGCTTTGCCCAGACAGAAAACAGTTCTCAGGGTGAGGAGGCAAACGAAGATATTCACGTGGCAGTTACAGGAATATCACTCCATATGCTAGTTATGGAGCTGCTCCAGAAGTTTGGGGCCAGGGAAAAAATCAATTCAACTGCGATCTGTTCCATATTTAGTAAAAGAAATGGTTTAAAAGCAGGTACAGGGCATGAAGGGCCCCCCCTCTTAGCTGCAGAATTCTGGCCATTGGAAACAGGAGGCAATGTCAGAGGAGGATTTTCATAATGCCTGCCGTGAGCCGCCCTAACCACATCCCTTTCCTGAGGTTGCATAAGCACAGCTTTTGATCTAAACCCTCTCCTTCCTTCCAAATACGAACTTCTAAAAGCAAACGTATCAAAGCAGAAAGACCAAGCCACTGCTTCATGTCCCACAGATCACCAACGTCACCTGAACACGCTGAGCCTTGCCGTGCCCTGGCAGTGAATGCTCTCGTCTCCTAAGCAGATGTTGGTGTTTCTGAAGCAGCGAGTCAGGCTCTGGTGAGAGGTTCCACCTGTGAGGCTGGAGGACACAGGAGCTGCTGCAGCAACAGAAACAGGCTGTAGCTGCGAAAGGCACCGTGTTGCACATGACACCCTGAGCAGCCCAGGGCGGGGAGAAGGGACAACAGCATCGGCTTTAGGAGCCAGAGTTCTGTACATAAAAGAAGAGTCTCCCTGAGAAACACCCACAGAGCAAAGCTGGAACAGACCTCTGGGTAGGAGACCTGCGGGGTAGTCGCGTGTTCCTTGTCATAGGCTCTGCAAGACACCAGGTACAAGATGCTTAACGAGCAACGTTCATCAGAAAGAGCAGTTCCTGGGGGTGCCCATCAGGTTCTTCTTCTGATACCTGCGTGTCCTCTTGTCTGAGGTGTGTTTCTGCTCACTCACAGATTCACTGCTTCTGGGATCCCCAAATTTAATGGCAGACGTGCTGAAGGGGAGCCAAGAGAGCTACAGAATGGCCACGTAAAGCACCATCCCTTTACTTCCCCTCTCTGTCTTTCCATCCGTCTGGTTTTCCCTTACACAAATCCCACCCCTTTCAGGACAGAACTGGTCCTCCCCAGATCATGCTGTTACCTTTGGCTTGGCAGGTGGGCTCCGTTCCCCTCAAATTGGGCTTGGTAGGAAGTGTGGTAAAGGAGCTGTCCATCCCCTGTAACAGTGGGAACACATCCTGCCAACAGCCAGAGATGGAAATGAACGGCGTTTCTTCTAAAAACACTCTATTTAGCCTTGCAAGGAAATGTTTAATGACTTTGAAGCTGCAATCTCAAGGCAGCTGCTCTTTTAGCGTTTTAATACTCCCGAGTCTACTTCATATAACGAAATGGCAAAGCCTGCACCACCAGATTGCCGCGAGCTGAGCTGCAGCCCTGCAGCAGACAGGCACGGGGCATCAGAAGTGATGTGGATATGCTGCAAAAACTGCACAGAAGACATCTGGAGAAGCTGCCCAGCAAAAGCCTGGCTGGCTAGTGGCTCCAGTGAACGCTATTAACCTGCTTTACGAGCATCAGATTGATTTACTCAGCTATTAAAAGAGAAAGCAAAGTATCCAAATAGGTCAAATAGCTTTAATTGCTGGCGGCACGACTGAACCAAGCTCCAGAACCCCATCCCCGGTGCCCGGGCAGCCTGCACAGCACCGAGGAGCGAGGGGAAGGTGCGATGGCGACAGACCGGGCTGTTAAAACGGCTCAACTCTGGGCGGGGGCCGCGACCCGGCAACGGGCCGGGTCCCACGGGCAGGGTACGAGGAGCTGTAGATGGAGGGAGGGAGCCTCATCTTCTCCGTCTCCGCGGGGAACGTTATCTGCCCGTTTCTCGGCCGTGGGCAGGGGGGGTCTCTGCAGGGGGTGAGGGGCCAGGGGAAGCTCGCCCTGGTCGCCGAGGTGAGGACGCGGCC
>WTSP01013432.1:0-20215 GCA_025331215.1 Actenoides lindsayi | reverse complement strand
AGCGGCTGCAGCGGCGGCGGCGGCCCCGGCGGGGGCGCGGCTGACATCAGCGGGGCGGCAGGAAGGGGAGGGAGGGGGGAGAACGGGCGGAGGAGCGGCCGGCGCCGCGCTCGGGAGGGTTTAACCAAAGCGGCGGGGCCGGGCCGGGGACCCCGCGGGGCTCCGGCTGTCGCCCGGGGGCGCTTCTCGGGACGGGGCCGCCCGGAGCAGCGAGACGGGAGAAATCGCGGTTTCAATTAATGCTCCCGCCGAGACTTCTCGGGTTTGGGGTTTTTTTTTGGTGAAGTTTATTGCCTTAGGTGTGACAACGCACCTTGCAAAACATTCACAAGGCGGTGTAAGCGGAGAGAGCGACGGGAGACCGCGGGAGAGCCCTCTCCCGGCCCGTCTCTGGTTACAAAAGGAAGGACAAGCGTGCGCGGGCAGACAGCACAGGATGTGACGGCCTCACCCATTTCCCTTTGGGTCAGCCCGCCGTTATCTGCCTGCAGATTTTGAAACACAAACTCTTTTTTTTTCTTATCAGCTATTTACTTTGAAATGCCACGCAGAAAGTTAGAGGAAAAAGTGCCTCCTGCCTCGTAGAACAATAAAGCCAGAACCGCTTTAGAAGGGCTTATTCCCCCACCCAAACTTAGCAGGCGACCAGTTAAATCGGTTTTTAGTATGTTTGGAGTTTGTGTTTTTAAGAGAAATTTACCCATTATTGAGTTACAACTTGATATGCACAGGAACCCAGTTCTGGAGCCCGCTGAGAACCCCAAATTGTGACACAACGTCAAGTAAATCACAAAACGTTCACACTGCTGTTCCTCCTGTCTTCCAAGTGGCTGTAAAAACATCTACTGCCAGGGAGCACCTGCACAGTGATGTGAAAATACAAGGCACTGTACAATGGTAAAAAGATGCATCTGTATTTAAATATCTATCACTTGCAGAAATAAAAGTGACGAAGTAGCACATTTGGAACAGTTAAAAGATGAATGTAGGTCTACAACGAAATGTGTGTTTCATAACAAGAAGGAGCAAAAAACCATCAGAATTTCATTGGTACAGAATGTACATTTCAAAGCTCTGTATATCATTTTTAACCCACAGAGGACACAGTGCCATCTCCTGGAGCTAACACCAGAACTTTTGCATTCCGTTGCAACAACGGCACAGTATTTCATGCACTCTGCCTTGCCAGTGAAGTGCAAACACCTACACAAAGAAACAGAAAATCTGGGAGCTCTGTTAACAGCCTGGATTTTCAAATGAGGTACGAACAATGTGTTTAGTGAGACTTCTAGCTCAAACCTGACAACAGCCACTTATAAATATGGAAACTAGCTATAACTCGTAACGCTGGTAGTAAACGTTCCTGAAACTTCTGTGCAAAATAGCCAAAACAAGGCAATGCCTGTGATAATACCTGTAGATGAAAGGTAATCTAAATGCAGATCTAAAACATCTGCTTGAATTTTAAGTGATTTTCTAGTGATTTCATTCATTGGGAACAATATCTCTGGATTTCTGCTGAAAGGCAGTGTTAAAAAAAATGAACTTCTTTGCACAGGGCCTTGATTCTACCCAATTACAGAGAAAGCCATTGATTTCAATAAAAACAGAGGAAAGAACTGAACTAGTTTATCACCTGTTATGGGCTTTCAACCTAAACCAAACCTTATAGCTCTGTTTAAAATAGCAAGGCATGGAGATCTGCAGAAATTAGCACGTCAAATCCAAAAGCTACTTAAAATGGAAACCAAATGTACTTCCCATACCTACAGCAAAACATTCTTCAGCCAACCCATACTTACTGCCACAGGCACAGCTCAGCCTTGAGCTGTCTGCACCTACACATCAGGAAAAAGACAGTGACCCTTACAATATCCTTTACACCTCCCTGCTGTGACTCCTACTGTCCCTCACCTGTCTACAGACCATGCTCACTAAATGCTTTCTAGGGGTCATGCTGAGAGAAAACTTCTAGCCCCAGCTAGCCAGGAAGTTTCTACCAAGCATGCCTTCCTCGGTTTTAGTTTGTCTCCTGTGAATTGTTAGAAACTGTTTCTCTTACCTCTGCAACACGGTCTCTATCATCAGATGTAAAAAGAAGACATTTTTCACTCATCTTTCACTTTTGACCTGGGGGAAACAAAACCTGTATGTTAAATCATGCTGAACATGAACTCCAGATGGATGTGTTGGCAAAATGCTGCTTCATGCTAAGAGACAGTAAAAATCTTCAGGTATTTTACTAAGGAGTTTTGAGTAAGCATTTAGGGGGAGTTTGAGCCATTCAGGAAGTCTGGTGGAGACAAAAGCTGCCTCCTCATCTCCCAGCATGCCCATAAAGGAGGATAACAAGTGGAGTAGGTATTAATTTTCTTCCTCTTTCACTCCCTGTCTGAACCAAAATTACCAGGCATGGGAATACATTCAATTAGATTAGTATGTGACTTTTAACTTTCCTGAAAGCCATCACTTCCTGTCCATTGACTGTAAAATTATGCTAATATTAGAATGAGCTAAAAGAATGACATTTTACAATTCTAAGTAAGTAGGTAGAGCTCAGTAAAAATTTGCAAAGGCCAGGGCTAGGAAAGAACAACTCATACACTCTGTGATACTTGGGTATGTTTTTAGTACTTAGGTAAATTAATAACTAAAAATGACTAAGGACAATGGATAAATTCCCTTACTGGACTTTTTGAACCAAGTTTGAGTCAAACAGAAAGTGACTCTGAGTGTATGGTCTGTGCTAATTGGAAAGCATGAATCAGCCATAATTGCAAAATACAGTATTAGAGCTCTGAATTCACTTCATTGGATTACTGTGAATTTACACCAGTGTAGCAGAAGTAGCAACTCAGTCTTAATTCTGTAAACAGAAGTTTAAAAAGTTATCTCAAATGCCCCTTTGCCACATTAATGTGTTGTTACCTATGGTAGTAGAGTCGTAAAAGAACACAACACAAAATGTGGTTTCATGGCAACTTACTTTGTCTGAGACTCATATATATGTTTTATGGCATTCACTGAATAATGTTTCCTTCAGAGTTAACACGAGGAAGTTTCTGTGACTTTCTCCAGCGAATGCAACTTCAGTAGGGAATGAAATTCTGTGTTGGAATGGGAGAAGACGACAAACTACAATCACAAACGTTGCACCAACACCTCGCTACAATTTATCAAACACGTTGATGGTGCAACACTGTCTAAAATCAGGATCCTTGTGCTCTTGGAAGTAAAACCATTACGTCTCCTACCTTTTCCCCACCTCTCCAGCAAGGCAAGATGATTAAATGACTCAAGGCTGGAACGTGAGATACGCTGAAATCACCCCGGTGCAGCCACCAGCTACTGCACCGAGCCCTCCAGGGAGGCCGCAGCCCGGTGCGGCCCAACATGCCTCGGGCCTCTCAAAACGTGGGGAAACTGATAAAGCCCCGGCCCTCCTGCCTCACCACCCTCCGCCTACCACCCCGTTGAGGTCTCAAGCGCTTGACACACGAGCTACGAGCAACACCGTGGCTGTGGCGACTGTGCTGCCAAGCCGGGGCCCCGCTGAGGCCGCCGGGCAAGCTGTGGGCCGCGGCTGGACACTCTGAAAAATCCTGGCTTCACATCTCCACCCTTCCTGGGTGGCGGGGGAATCACCTCAGCCCGGGGGTCAGCTGGGGCAGGGGCAGCCCCTGGGCCAGCGTCAGGCCGGGGGCCGAGGGCGGAGTGCTCGGAGGGGCCGCTCCCTGCAGCGCCGGCCCCTCCCCTCATCCCCGCCCCGGGGCCTACGGCGGCGCGGGCGGAGGTGGCTCCGGCGAGCGCCTGTTTGGCGCGGCGCGGGGGCCTTCGGCGGGGCTGCCCCGGCCGCGCCTGCGCGCAGGGCCCGGCCGCTTCCGGTGTGTGTTCGCGGGGGGACGCGGAGCGGAGCCGGGGAGATGGCGGAGGGCGGCGCGGAGCGGGCCGATGGCCGTATCGTGAAAATGGAGGTGGATTACAGCGCGACGGTGGACCAGCGGCTGCCGGAGTGCGAGCGGCTGGCGCAGGTGAAGGGAGGGGGAGAGCCCGGCGGTGCGGATGGGCTGAGTCATGGCGCGGGGCGCGCTAGGCCGCGCTCGGGGAGGCGGCCCGGTGGCGGGGAGACGTGCGGCGCGACCTGCGGCCACCTCTTGTCACCCCATCCGGTGCTGAGCGGCCCGGGGCTCGGGCCCTCCCGAGCCGTGTTGGGGAAGGGGAGCAGGAGGGAGTGCGCTGCCCTTCTGTGGGCAGGAGGGCGGTGGGGGTGGCGAGGGGAGGTGTCGGGGTGCAGCCTTGCGGGGAAGGGGACGGGGAGGCCCGAGCCCCCCAGAATGGACGCGGCTTTACCCTGGTGCCACGTCGCGCGGCTGGGTGGACGCGTGGGTAGGCGCTTGTTTATCCGAGGACCGCCGTGCACCAAAGCTGCCTTCGTGTCGTCGATCCTGTGTCAGGTTAGGCAAGGCAGCGCTTTGCATCCTTCTAACTCGGTTGTATGTGTGCCCCAAAAGACTGGAATGGTGGGCCGGAGCCATGGCAGGCTGGTAGGGTGCTTGGCATCTGCTCAGCAAACACGAACGTGCGCCCAGCCATAGGCGACCACAGCAGGTCTTGCTGGTGGGTTTGTAGAGGTGATCACGCATATGGTGTATCTTAAGGTTTCTTTTATGGGCTTGTTTTTAGCGTAGAGATCGTTACGCATCAGACCTTAGAACAAGCAGACCGGATTTGCTGTTCTTTCCCAGTAGGTTAGCATCTGATGCTTCACATGCTGCGAATGCTCTGCTCGATCCACGTGCCTGGTTGTGATAGACACGTTGTACTCTATAGCGTATTGTAGAATTCTGAAGGCAGTAGCACATCTTACACTGACGTAAGACTGCATTGTATGGAGAGCAGAGACAGCTCCGCGTAGGCATACGCACCATGACCATATTTCATTGCTGCATAGCATGTACATTTTGTGGCAATACAAGCACATCCTTGACAAACTATTAGATATAGTTTAAGAGATTTCAGTAGGGTAGGTAAGTTTGAGAAACAGATTCCATTTTCTCTTCTTTTGTTGCTAATTTCCTAGCTTCTAAGCAGTTTTTGCAGCCCCACAGTTGCCATGGGCTCTTGCAAATTCTCCCATATTACTATTTTTTTTACAAGATATTTGCTAAAAATTACAGCTTAGGACTGAAAATACATTGTGGTATCTTTAACTCCTCTGAGCAAAAGGAAATACAGTGCTTAAAACCCCCAGACCAGGATTATTAGATTGCTTAGATGGTAAAGCGTGTCATTTCTTCCCCATGAGGGTGGTGAGACACTGGAACAGGTTGCCCAGAGAGGTGGTGGAAGCCCCATCCTTGGAAGTTTTTAAGCACAGGCTGAATGGGGCTCTGAGCAACCTGCTCTAGTGGGAGGTGTCCCTGCCCATGGCAGGGGGGTTGGAACTGAAGGATCTTTAAGGTCCCTTCCAACCCTGACAATTCTATGATTCTATGATTTACACTTTCTGTAATATGCTCTAATTAAGATACGATGCATGTGGATGAAAGTAATAGTGCAGCAGTTTTTTGGCCAAGGTATCTAACTGCACGTTGGTTCTCGTTGTTATTTTCACTAGGAAAGAAATGAGTCTTCTGTCTAGCTTGGTGAATAAGCTAACCAAACCTGTCTGAGACTTGTTAGGTTTCTTGCGCTAGACAGACAATTTAGAGCATATGTTAGGCAAAAATGGCACCTTTCCAGGTTAACCTGGGTGTAGAACCATGTATTTAAAGTTAGTGCTATGTATGTTTCTTTTTTTTTGTAAGAAAAAAACAAACCAAACCAAACCTAAAAAATGAGTGTACAGGCTAGTTTATGTTTTGTACTTACATGAGAATTAGACCTCCTATCCAGTTTAAACTGAACTGTGTTTCTTTGCTCATGATGATAATTCTTTCCCTGTCACGTTAGGAAGGAAGATTGCAAGAAGTAATTGAAAACCTTCTCTCCTTGGAAAAACAAACACGAACGGTGAGTAGCCTATGGTGCCATTTATGATGGGCTGCCCTGCACACCCCCTCGTTCCACTGCATTAAAGTCATGAAAGGAATTGAGTAGCAGTCTTTATCCTCTGTTGTTATTTTGTTTAAAAAGGAAATTACTGAAGCTCGATATTATATTATTATTATATTATATTATAAAAGTATATTATAGCTATATTATTATGATATTATATTACTATATTAATAATATTATTATGATATTATATGTCTATATATTATGATATTATGTATCTACAAAAGTGCCAAGTGATAGATGTCTGCAGGTTGTTTATCCCATCACTAATATGCTGTTGGTCTGTTGCAGGCATCTGACATGGTCTCCACATCCCGTATCTTAGTTGCTATAGTGAAAATGTGTTATGAAGCTAAAGACTGGGATGCTCTAAATGAAAATATTATTCTTCTATCAAAGAGAAGAAGTCAGTTAAAACAGGTGAATTTAATCCTTTGAAACAAAAAAAATCAAGTTGTATTTGGAGCTGTATTATGTATCTGATTCCCCTTTGTGTGTAGGGACTTGCCTGACACCTGCTTCAATATTTTGTAATTAGCTTCTGTTGACATTTTTTGGTAGACATATGAAAGCCAATAGTAAAACTGATGTCTGGAATTAGTCTGTCTTCACCTCGTACCTGAGCTCTGTGTGGTCCAGCTTGCCATTCGTAGCAACACAGCTGTGACCGTGCTGCTTTCATGCACACCAGTGCTTTCAGATGGTAGTTAATCTTCACACTTTTCTACAGTCTGTATTGTAAACATAATCTTAATTTTCCGTGTTCCCATGAGGTGTACATTAAACTGAGTTACTGCAGTTTATTGTGATTGAATAAGGTGTATGCTTTACGTGCTTGCTTTCGAAACTGCCAAACTCTGCAATTCAGTTCTGTCTGAGAAATGGGCTATCGGGACAGCTGAAAGCACTTACATTTAAGAAGGTACAAAGTTTATTGTGCTGTGTGTCTAGCTTGACTTAATTACAAGTCAGCAACAGGTAATATTAACGGCGTCATTGTTTTAGGAAGAAAAGGTTACTGACTTTTTAATGTGCAGAAACATTGTGTAGAAGTAGAGTACAGTTTAGTTCTCTGTCTTGCACAGACTGTGGCTGAAGACTTAGGTCATTGCAGCTGAATTTTCTTGAGGAAGAATTTTCTAGTAGTTTAATTCTGGTGATTTTTGTTGTTGTTTTGTTTTATTTTTTTGCAGAAGTAGGTATTGTAATAATAATTTTAACAACTTTGTCAGTGTTGCTATCAGAAGAACATAGCCCAATACCTGTGCTTGCCACAGAAGGATGATGGTTTATTAGTGCCTGTTTGGGAATATGCAGAGATAGAAAAACATCAGTCAGAAATAATTACCCCTCTCCCTTCCCTTCCTGAAACATCTATAGGCATCCTAAAGAGAAGGGCTAATGCACACACTGAAGAGAAGATGTACCTTCCCTTTAGGCATGCAGGTCTTCGGGCAAACAGATGAGTTTTGTCAGTCCATGCTCACATGAACCGTGTGGATTTGGCAGAAGAGGGGGACTACTTTTCACACCAGAACACATGGGCTGAATTACTTTGACTATCACCGGAAAAACTGAGAAGGAAGGAATGTCAGAACAGGCTCACATTTGACTTTTAGCATCAGTCGCTAGCATAACGTTACACATTTTTATGAATCAAAGTCATGAGATGTATCTTTCATACTTTTTATTGAAATGAGCCTCTTTGGTTTGATAGGAAACTATTCAGTACTTATTCTCTGAGTGTTACAGTTCAAATGCATTTGCGAAATCTGAAAACACAGTATGCTTCTCTTTTCTTTTATTGTACTAGGCAGTTGCTAAAATGGTCCAGCAGTGCTGCACTTACGTTGAAGACATCACAGACTTACCAGTCAAACTCCGCTTAATTGACACGTTGCGTATGGTTACAGAAGGAAAAGTAAGGTTTTGTTTTAAGACTCAATGTCTAAAAGGTAGAATAAAAACGTTCACCTTTAAAAGCATAGCTTCTTAACTATATTTTTAATCTTGTTCAAATAAGAACAAAAGTAATTTTTAAATTAACCCGAGAAGCCAAGTAGTGTATTTCTTTCCAAACGACTGCAAATATTGTCCAGATTTCATATTTAAATAATTTGCCAAAACACTCGTCGTATTTCCATGACAAAGATATTTATTAATTATATCAAGTAATCAACTATTGTCAATGGCTGGCTAGGAGTGAGTGAAATAATGCAAACAGTACCTAGTACACATTAACCGTTGAAGCCAGACTTCATATCTGTTTCAATATGGTTTAGAACAAAATATCTAAATACCAAGATATCTTTCATTCACAGTGCACAGCCTTTTATGTTTGTTTAAAGAATGGTAGATGAATTTACACGTTATTTTTTAGATTAATTTGCTCCAAATACTTCCAACGTGTCAACTGTCCATCCCATTTTATCTGTGTTTATTGTGGATAGTGTCGGAATAGTGTATAGATACATGAGGAAGTAATTGGTTGTATGAAAACATCAAATATATGTCTTAGTGGGATTGTGAGCTTAGAGTTTGCACTCTTTAGAAAATTCCAATATTTAAGCTGCTGATTCTGATTGCAGATATATGTGGAAATTGAACGTGCTCGCCTGACAAAGACGCTTGCAACAATAAAAGAACAGAATGGTGAAGTGAAAGAGGCTGCCTCTATTCTGCAGGAATTGCAGGTAGTGTGCCTTGTAACTCAGGATTACCTCAGCACTAAAAATTAGTTCTGACTGCTCTTAGATTATTGTTTAGAAACTTAATCAGGCACGTCTGCAGAAATGCCTGGAATGAGATTAATTGTTATGCATGGAAGTGTCATTCAGTTTTAACTGCTTTTGTAAGTCTCATGGTTACATTACATAGAATATTTCCCATTTGGAAAACATTGCAATTCTCTCGGTAGTGCACTGAGTTTAGTGTTAGTGGATTCTCCTGGTGTAAGTGGGGACTATATATATATATGTCCATTTTCACTTGCTCTGGAATAGCTGTTTTTTCTGTTGTGTTGTTTTGTATTGTTTCTTTCCCCCAACAACCATTCTTCTTGCACAGTTAAGACTTTGCTTGATTGTACTTTCATGTTGTTAAATAGTTACACTTTCATTTTAGGTGGAAACCTATGGTTCAATGGAAAAGAAGGAACGTGTAGAGTTTATCTTGGAGCAGATGAGACTCTGTCTAGCTGTAAAAGACTATATTCGGACTCAAATTATCAGCAAAAAAATTAATACAAAATTTTTTCAAGAAGAAAACACAGAAGTAAGTCATTGGAGTTTATATCTATCTATCTATCTATCTATCTATCTATCTATCTATCTATCTATCTATCTATCTATCTATCTATCTCCCCTCCACCCCAGTTTTAAGCTGACAGGCTTTTCTTTGGGTGCAAATGCCTTTGAATCTCTCTGTTTTCTGGGATCCAGTTGGATTTCATTCATGTGCTTCATGGAGCTCTATTAATTTTACTGTTTGATACTGTTTCAGAAACTAAAGTTGAAATACTACAACTTAATGATCCAGCTGGATCAGCATGAAGGCTCCTACCTCTCCATCTGTAAGCACTACAGAGCCATTTATGATACTCCATGTATCCAGGCTGAAAGTGAAAAGTGGCAGCAGGTAAAAAAACATTACACATAAAATGTCTGTATTTCCATGTGGCAGATACCCATTTCATTAAGAGATTAATTTACATCAGATTAAATAGCTCATCAGTCTGGAGTTCTTATCTTTTTTTTTTTTAATGGTTGTATTAACAATTTGGTTAGTTGAAAACAGATACAATAAAGTTGATTTTGAACAAATATTTATAACTAACATCTTCATTGTATTGTCTTTGAAATCTTGAGAATGTCTTGCCTGTTTTATACAAGTGCAGAAGTTAGAAGCAGTTGTGCACATGTAGTCTAAATGATGCTGTTCTGTATGTGGTACAGATGATGGGTATTTGAAAAGATTTTTTTACACATATTTATTTTAAATACTAGAATTTCAGTTAACCTGAATCAATTTTAATGTATCACTGTGAATGAGGGTTCATTTCTGTGAGATGACATCAGTTTCACCTTAACTTCTTAATTTGCTGGCCTTAAGCCTTTTATAAGTTAAAGTCTGAGCTCTGTGAGCAGTGTTCTTGATTCCCTTGTTTAATTATGGAAAAACCCCACCTTCTTTCCTCTTAAACAGGCACTAAAGAGCGTTGTTCTTTATGTTATTCTTTCACCTTACGACAATGAGCAGTCTGATCTGGTGCACAGAATTAGTAGTGACAAAAAACTAGAAGAAATCCCTAAGTATAAGTAAGTATTCTTTTGAATAAACAATTCTTAGATAAAAAAGGGTCACTTTCAAACTAGCTGTGCAAGTGTCATCTGTTTATGCCGAGTCTCCTGTAAGCATCTCGGGATGTAAAGCTATATGAAGAATACTGCAAGATTGTCATGGCTGTGCAAGTTCTACATTAAAAGAAATGTCTCTTTATAAGAGAAAGATCTTTATTAGAAGCACTTGGGCTACCCCCGATAGCATGAAGTTTTAGAGTACATTCACGAAAAACAATTCATACTAATGGTAATAAAATTAAAACATTTCAAGTAATTTCTTTGATCTATTTAAGCATGAAGTGATTCTTATTTATACAAGACTGTAAATCAACTTTACTAAACCCATTTAGAGACCTCCTGAAACTATTTACCACGATGGAATTGATGCGATGGACGGCCCTAGTTGAAGAATACGGGAAAGAATTGCGAGAAGGATCCCTTGACAGTCCTGCGACAGATGTTTTTGGTTGTACAGAGGAAGGTGAAAAGAGATGGAAAGATTTAAAGAATAGAGTTGTGGAACATGTAAGTATGGCTGTCTTTAAGAATTAGCTACGTATTCAGCACCTCAGCTGAAAATGCTTTCGCTTGATGTATTTTAGTTACGAAGAGAAACAAAACCACATGTAGTAAAGCAGCAGATCAGTTGCCTTTTCCATTGTGTTATATTTACAACATTTTATTTGCTCATATATCTTTATTATTGATAGGGGTTTGGCACAGTTGCCACATAAAAGAGCATATTGCTCTCAAAGTTGGGAGGTGTAACATTCACATTTTTATAGAGCAGAAACTGGAAAGTCTGCTTTATATAAAATTCATAATTAGTTGATTTCATTACTTAATTTGTCACACAGACAATTTTATACCTTTCACAAGCAAAAGAACTGTTCAGAACTCCCTCACGTACCTTATGCTGGACTGCTGTTAGAGTGCTGCAGCTCCTAATCTGCTTGTAACATTGGCCTTTATATTTTTGCAGCCTTCTTCAGTTTTTTTTTGCACATAACTCTCTACTCTGAACACTTCTATTCCAGAATATTAGAATAATGGCTAAATATTATACCAGAATCACAATGAAGAGAATGGCACAGCTCCTGGATCTGTCTGTTGATGTAAGTGTTGCTTTGCTTACCCTTCTTTCATAAAGGCTGTGGAAGTGTATGCGTGTGTGTGCTTGTGACAAAAATTGAGCAGAGTAATGTTCTCTTTTAATTTGAGTTCCCTTTTTAGCGTAAAAAGCTCTGTTAAGTGATGACAGAGATCATCATTGCATTGTTCTACAGACAATGCAGAAACACGTAGCATTGTAGAAATACACTGCTTGGTATGAAACACTTGTGTGTTTATGAACATTTGTGGACATAGTATCTGTTGTCATAGCACTATAAATCTGTCTCTGTATTATTCTTGCAGCTCTCCTGGCTTCATCCTTAGTGTAATTCCCCTGTTTGCTTTTTCAGCTCGTACAGGTGGAACAAAGTGTGCTGTAGTGATAGACTGGGAGCATTAACTCCCAGTCTGTTAATTGGGTTTTTTTGTTGGGGTTTTTTTTTTTTTTTATGAGAAGTAATGTAAAAGTCTGTTGGGAGTAATAGTGTTAATCAGAGAATGTTAAGGGTTGGAAGGGACCTCAAAAGATCACCTAGTCCAACCCCCCTGCCAGAGCAGGACCACCTAGAGCAGGGCACACAGGAACACATCCAGGTGGGTTTTCAGTGTCTCCAGAGAAGGAGACTCCACAGCCCCTCTGGGCAGCCTGTTCCAGAGCTCCGTCACCCTCACAGTGAAAAAGTTTTTCTTTATGTTTCTGTGAAACCTCTTATGCTCCACCTTACACCTGTTGCCCCTTGTCCTATCATTGGACATAACAGAGCAGAGCCTGGCTCCATCCTTCTGACACTCACCCTTTACATATCTATAACCATTAATGAGGTCACCCCTCAGTCTCCTCCAAGCTCAAGAAACCCAGCTCCCTCAGCCTTTCATCACAAGGGAGATGCTCCACTCCCTTAATCAACTTTGTGGCTCTGCTCTGGACTCTTTCAAGCAGTTCCCTGTTCTTCCTGAACTGAGCGGCCCAGAATCTGAATATTTGTTGCTTTACTAGTAAAACAAATACCTGAGTGTATTTTCATGCCTTCATGGGAGTTAGAAAACTTTTAATCCAGGCAGAACTCAATTTCATGATGCATGTGCCTGTAAGGTAAAAGCTGCTCTTAAAAATTAATTTATATTCAAGGTCTCATTTAAATGCTGGAGCTTCTTGTCTTGTGTTTCAGTGTTAAAAAGTTTCTGTCAATGAGTAATTAAAACTGACTGAAGATACAGGGTTTCTCACCTTTAAATTTCACTGTTTATAGATGGTGGTATTTTGGGAACATGGGGTGGAGTAGTCTTCCTGTCCATCCCCCTTTTTGTGTTTTCAAGAGCTTTCCAAATCATACATCATGGCATGTTGGTTTTTTCAGTGCAAATTAAAAGCTTTGCTTGTCAGACAGCTTGTTCTGATATCTGTGTAGCCAGGTACTCCAGAATGTAAAAGTCTGTTGGTGTAGTATATTAAACTTTGAATTGCACGATAGATAATCAGATGTAGATGAAATGGAAAACAAGCCCACAACTTTTTAATAGATCCTGCTAGTACCTTGCAGTGCCAACTTGTGTAATATTAAAATATTGTGTGAGTTTTTTTAAGAACACCACTACTACAGCTGTATTTCTGCTAAGTATAAAGAAAATCTTGTTTCCTGTGTTTTAATTCTGTTTGGGAGGAATTTTGATGTTTTGTAGAAAAAAAAATAATGCTATTTTCTTGACTTACTGCTGTTTGTCTTTACAGGAATCGGAGGAGTTCCTGTCTAACCTAGTAGTTAATAAAACCATCTTTGCTAAAGTAGACAGGCTGGCAGGAATTATCAATTTTCAGAGGCCTAAGGACCCAAACAATATACTCAATGACTGGTCTCACAAGCTCAACTCACTAATGGCCCTAGTTAACAAAACCACACATCTCATTGCCAAAGAGGAGATGATACATAACCTGCAGTAAGGTGCCTCAATAATCTCAGTGCTTTTAAAGAAGGCGTTAAATCTTCATAATAGAGACTATTATTACAGTGTGTATATGGTTTGTTTTCTCCCTGTCAAGCCTTTCTGGTCTAAAATTTAGAACATAATTCTGAAATTCCTGTTGACAATTAATTTCCCTTGATTATTCATTCAGTTGTTAAATGTTTTTTGCTACCATTGGTGAAAGAACATAATAAAACTGTATTGCCTGTATAATAGTAAGTCTTGCAATTTCTTCTTTTCCATGTATACCTTTATCTGTCTAACACATAATTCTGTGGTTATTTCATTACAGGACTATTTTTGAGGCTGATTGAAAGGATATACTGTAAATAATAAAATCCTAGGGTTTTACAGTAGCATGCACTGAGGTAACTTACAATGATCAAATTGCAACGGTAGGTCAAGATACTGTCTGAGCAAAATTCTGGATGTTCAATGCTATTTCTTGCAATTTGGGAGGACAGGTACAACTTCATTAATTAATTCAGAACTGACTGAGAAATCTGCCTGAATCTTGTCTGCTTGGTGAAAGTCACTAATTTTCACTGTTTGGTCATTACACCGTTAGCTAAGATGGTACTTCAAAGCTGCTGCTTCCCATAATTCAGTGTGTTATATTCAGACAAGATAAAGTGCTGTTATTTACTTTAACCTACGTGTAATGGAGGGAAGCTGTAGACTTCTCATGTCCCTGTTCTGCTTTTTTTTCAGAAAGTAAAATAGTAGCATGAATAGTATAGTGAGTATCAATGGAACTTTTATTGAATTTGCTCTGGTTTTTAATGATTTTTAATGCTAGCCATGACTAACTATTCTGTTCATAATTAATTAGTAGAGACTGTCATTGTAAATTATTATATATCGAGATGCATATAAATCCTATCTCTTTAAAACCACACAGAACTTCATTCAAACTAACACTCTTAGCACAGGTAGTTATGAATACACAGTCAGGAGACTTTAGACAGTGATTTTGAGTGAGGGAAGACTGAAGGGACAGGAAAAGATGAACGCTTTGAAGCAGTGATTTGCATTTGAAAAGCAGACTTTGGACATAGCTTGAGTGAAACGTGGGAATATGATTTTGGAGGCAAGTAACTTTATCAAGCCATAGTAATCGAACTCACTGCATTGAAGCAACAGAAAAACAGCTAAACTAAAAGTGAGGGAAGGGAGAAGGAGGAGCAGACTATTTAGAATGCATAGAATGTTTACCATCTAACCTCTTAGACTGTATTATAATCCAGACTGTGAGTTGTGTAAAATCTCGCTACAGACACGCCTGAGAATGGGATGTACTGGTCTTTGTGAGGCTAGCTTTAGTAGCATAAGCAAAACTGTCTGTTGTTAGGATAATGAACAAAGTAATCTACTGCAGTTTTGACCTTGTGAATTGGAAAAAAAAAAAAAATAAAAAATCAGTCTTCTGGAAACTGAGGCAAGAGGTATCAGAAATGGGAACAATAGGTCATCAGGGGAACTGAGAACTTGCCTTTCCCTGTCCTTCTTACCATGAACCTTTTTAGTCTGTTTGCAAATCTGGTCTGGAATCTTCAGCCTCAAGCATTTAAGCTTATGGACTCTGTGACACTTCTACCAGATGAGAGATACTGGACCAGCCAACCCTCTTTTGCCTTTTATCCTACATTGGAATAGTTCAGTGGTTCCCTGGCCCTACTTTCTGGGGTTCTTACGGATCTGCTCCTTCTCTGATGTCTTTGTTTGCATTTAGAATGTGAGCTTGCTGGAGAGAGGAGGTGGTTTCTCTCCTCTCCCAACTATCTTTTGCTGTCAGCATTGGAAAAACCATGGAAGCACTCTGAGCACTAGTCCAGGTATCTCCTTAAAATGCAATTCAGAAGGATTATGGAGGTTCACTTTCATGGTCTGTATTCATACCAAAGATCCACAATGATCAAGCTTTTTGCCTTTTGGTACAAAATAGGTTTTTGTTCTCGCTGAGTTCACTTGCAACGACAAGATGAAGGTGTTCTAACATGCTGTCCAAGGCAAACTCCCACCTTAACTCTATCCTTAGAGTGAGATGCTGCTGTTGTGTACCTAGTACTTGGTGCCAGAAGCAAGAATCCCTCAGGGTTTGCTTCCTCACACATCACAAAGTTAAAAGAGTTTTAAAACAAAATTGTAGAATTACTAGCTCTATGGTAAGCCCAAGTGAGTGGAAAAGAATCATTCATCTAGCCTGGAGAGTCTGTTTACTTGTTTTGTTGGCAGATAACTATTAATGAAGACGAAAGGAGCGTATCTTAAGTCTGTGTGGAAAAGTTTGTGACATTCAGATTGCCAGGAAAGAAGACAAGCTGTAAACTTTTGGTGCTAGTTCATCTCAAGAATGCAGATAGATGTCAGATACAACTTCTCCACAAGCAATTTAAAGGTCAACATAAAGGCATGCTGGCTTCTTAGAAAAACTGAATCTTTGATCTTCATTAGAGGACTCTGGAAGAATTCCAGGGGAATTTTCATGCTGGAAAATCAGAACTTGCTACTCTTCAGCCTATTAATCAGACATTAATGGCTGCCTAGAAACAGTTTGCTTTATTGTTTAGTAAGACTAAGGATTACTGTTGCTATCTCACCTCAGGTCTACCACTGACTTGTTTGTGGCAGAGGGTAAACCACTTCTGTTAAGTTTCCCATGATTGCTGCTTCTGAGGGAGTTAAAACATATAAAAGTCCAGTGTGCTAAGACAATAAAAACATTGCTGCTATTACTGCAGTCAGTCTGGAACTTCTGTTGAGAAAAGCCTCCTGTTGTGTTGTTTCTCAGAGGTGAAAAATGCTCAAGATGCCTGCTGGGGTGTTAGGATGCAGGGGCAGGGAGGCAGTTTGGTGCCGAATGTATTCTATTACGTGCTTATTACTTTTGCATGTTAATTGTAATAGGTTTTGCTATATTCTGAAGTCAGACATAATGAGTGGAACTGATTGAAAATCGTGTTTTCTGTATTGGAATTCAAGAAATGCCAGTTCACAGAAATAGGAGTGAACTTCATCTTAAAATGGAAATTGATTTTCTGAGTTTCCTGTGAAAGCAAAAGTCTGAGGAGAAAGGGAAAAAAAAAAAAAAGCAGCAGTGCAAGTTTGAAATAATTAAAATAGTTTTGTTTTGAAAATGTAGAAACCAAGCTATAGCTGTGATTTCAAGTGTGCAGCTCATGGGCGAGCCAGGACTCAGAGGCTTTTTGGCTACCAGCTCCCCATTCGCCCTGAAGCAAGTGAGGGTTTTGGAGTTCCCAACTCTTCCAGGATCTGTGCCACACCTTTCAGAGCTCTGCTCAGATCTTCGCCTCGTGGCAGGGAGCCTATCAGCCCTCGGTGGCCCCAGGTTTTCATACTCCTGTTTTTTTGGCAAGGAGCTAGATTCTCCGAGGACCTGGGCATGGCTCCTAGCTTCACAGAACAGGGAGAAGCCCTGTGAACAGTTGTAATGTACAGAATCCTGACTTAAGGGTTGGGAGACCAGCTGTGTTTGTGCCTTCTGTGCAGGGCTTTCTAGCAGTTACCGTCCTTGGGAGGTTGGTCCTGAACTTCCTGCAGGAAATTGCAATTTTCAGATTAGAAAGCATTTGATACCTTAAAAAATGTAAAAGTGGAATTGAATTTGGTATTGCATTTGTTAGAAGTTTTTGGTCTTTTTTTTAATTTATTTATTTTGTTTTAATCTTACTATTAAAACAAGTCCCTAGAAATAACCACTTTTAGGCTTTTGAGGATTTGAGTCCTGTCAAGTTACATGATGCTGAGCAGAAATTCATTGTTCTTATTTCATGCCTCCTCCCCACTGTGCCTTTGGCATTTCTTACATTTGCAACACATACTGTTGCCTTTCTTCTGCTCCCAGACTCCACGTGACCAGCTGCTCCTGGTCTTCTTGGGCAGTAGAGTGTGCTGCAACCAGTGCAAAACCCCACAGTCCTCAGCTGAAGCCTAGTGCTGTGAACTCTCCTCTTGTCATGAAATCTCATTAGTGAGCATAGCATGTGGGGATTCCAGGAATTTAGAAAGTCTGGACAATTCTGGAAATGCAAGCTAGTAGTCAGCACATCTCTTTCTGTGCCTAGCCCAACGCCAAGTGAAGACCTGTCTTGTCAACTCAGCCTCTGGAGTTGTGAATGATGTGTTTGACTGCAGAGGTTGGAAGCCAAAATTGCAGCTTCCACTGGGGTAATACTCGTCAAGGAGAGAGAAAGAGACATCTCACAGAGCCCTTCCCACAGTAGCAGCTAATATTAAAAGCTTATTTCCTTAAATTATCCTTTAATATATTTAAACATGTCAGTAAAAGCCACAAGAAGTCTCTTCCCATGTAGTGTGTAACGAGTTGCTAGTGGCATACTCTGCCTTCTGTGCTCTTACAACAGAAGTGGCTCTGAAGCCAAAGTTCAGTTATATTAAGCCCTTTGGATTACGAATGTCATCCTTTAGGACAGTTGCTGTATGGTCTGCACTTTGAGCAGGATTTCCAAGCTTAACGAGCGCTTGGAGCCCACCTTCTTTTGGACCAACAGTCCTCATCTATTTGGTAAAAAAGACTGTGAAAGAGCTTGGAGGGGGCACCACATGGAAATAATGCAGCCATTCCAAACTTGCAGGCTCGGTGGCAGTGCCTGAACAAAGTAGCACTTGGCAGCCAACCCCATTTTAGAGCTGCTGGCTCCCCCTGTAGCCTCTGGCATGTCCACTTAGGGTTTCTGCAGTACAATTAACCAGTCTACAAAACAGAGTAAAACCTACTTCACAGGGGGGCTAAGAGGTTTGAGTTAAGTGAGAAGATCATAAGAAGCAGTGGGTGTAAGGGCACAGTCTCCATAGTGTGTTTTATACACATCACTTTTTCCAAGAGGTGGGATTCCCCTGCTGCCATAGTCTCTCCCAGCTCCTTTCTGGGCTGTTTCTGCAGAGCAGAGTTGCCATCTTTTTACAGCAGTCTTTGCCTTTCAGCCCTTTCAATCTAGGAACTTTAAACCAGCGGGGACAGATAGCAATACAAATGGTGCCTGCCATTAAACTTCCTCGTGCAACTTGGTCACTAGCCACGTAATTTTTTTCCTAGCGAAGTATGAAAAAAATAGCATCAGAACAAATGGACTCGAAAGCTAACGACAGCTTATGTGAAAAGTAAACCCAGCAAATTCTGGTTTCCACTGCTTTGGTTGGTTTGTTTTTTTTTTAAGTTATTACATAATTGCAAGAAAACTTTCCTTGCATTTTCTAACAGAAAAATGTACCAATAATACAAAAGCTCACTAGGAACCAAACACGACCGACCTTCAAAATAAAAGGACTAAATCCACTTTAACAACCTGGACTGAGTGAGGCACGAAGGTAGTTGGACTCTAAACGCGGTTCCCCTTTTATCTGATTGACTGTAACTTCCCTGGGCACTGCAAGGAGCAGGGCAGAGCCACAGCTCCCCAGTTAGGCTAGCTGGGGATGGAGTCTGGCAGCTGGGGACCAGCAGAGATGGCCTAGGGCAGGCTCCACAGGAGTTCTTTTGTTCCCCTGCACTGGGGGCCTCCGGGGTTGAGGCCGAGACCGATCCCCCTTTCCCCCTGGCAGGGCACCGAAGCGGTTAACGACGCTCCCAGAGGTATTTGTGAAGCTGAATTAAAAAGTGGAGGGATTTAATTCCGGGGCTGCAACTGCAAAGGGTTTCTTTAAGTTTATTTCCTTGTGCATTTACATTTTTTTTTTGCAAGGCCCTCTCTCTTCAGAAACGCCTTGCTGATGAATATTGAAAAGCTTCCCGGGCACGAGTATCTTCTTGCAGGGGCAGTGCCTCCGAAGCTGGGCTGGTGGTTATTCTTCAAAGGGCCGGGAGGCGTTAAATGCCAATTTAAATACAAATGCACTTAGGAAAACCCGATACTAAAGTGATCCGAATCTTATCGTTATGTTCATTGAAGTTTTTCACAAGCACGGGCATCCCCTTTTGTTGATGAAGTTTTTATTCGGACGAAGCAGCTTTCCGCCGTGTCTCGCTGGCCTCTGCACCCAGCGAGGGGCTCCCACCCACGGCGGCCCAGCCAGTACCGCCTCGAAAAAGCCGGGGTGCGAACCAGCCCGGGCCTTCACAAGTGACTGCCAAACATTCTGAAAACACAGCTATCGGGGAAGATCGCTCCGTGAAAATAAAACCCGTGACGCAAAGCAGATCCCGGGACTCGTGCGCAGCCAGGAACGCGCTCCCGACCGACTCCCGGCAAACGCTGAAGAGCTTTGAGAGCCCGGGGTGTGCGCGGTTCTGTGTCCTCGGCGGGACCTCCGCGCACCGAGCAAGGGCCGGCGACTTCAAGGGCAGGAACTTGTAAAAAAAAAAAAACCCAAACAAAACAACAAAAGCAAACAAAACTCAAACCCAACAAGAGAATAACCGTGAGAAAAAATAAATGCACCTAACGCTTTCAGCAGCGGTGGGCTTTTGTCTCGCAGCTTACCGGGCGGGCCCTTCTCTACGCGTGTGCGCACCTCCTACCCCCCGGGAAGGAGTCCGGTCCGCGCCGGCTCCGCGGGCGCGCAGCGCTCCGGCCGGGCCCGCGTCTGCCCGCCCCGCGGGCTCGGCAGTTGTTGCGTGCGCGGAGAGGCGGTGACGCGATTCCCAAGCGAGGGGAGGGGGCGAGAAGAAAAAAAAAACAACCCCACACACACAAAAAAAGGAGAGAAAATTTAAAAATAAAAATTAGGAAAAAAAATTAAAAAAAAAAAGGAAAAAATGACAA